>JASCZI010030250.1:146723-170849 GCA_036250425.1 Stylosanthes scabra
TCAGATGGATAAGCTCACCCTTATTCTTGATCCCAGTAATGAGTTTGTGTGGAAACCTGAGACCTGCAACTTGGTCTTTTCTTACTTCCAAGAGCTTGTGGATCACTATGAGGTAGTTTTCATTTATCACCAATTCAATATACAATGCAAATAGCATAGGTTCTAATTTCTAAACCAATTAAACAGAGATGATCTTTCTGGTCATGAATTTTCTGATCCTTACTGCTCTATGGAGTTAACATATTAGAGAATGAAACAAGTAGTTAGTCTCTTTTGGCAAGATGTAACGAAAATAAGTTAGTAAGAACTATGTGAGTGTATTGGTGAAAATTGTGATTCCTTTATGTGTTGCTTTGCCCTAATCTTGTGATGATATTATGAACCAGGGTGCACCATTAACAGAGTACACACTTCGCCTAATTGGTTCGGACTTAGAGCACTATATAAGGAAGTTGCTATATGATGGTGTTATCAAGTATAACATGGACGCTAAGGTTCTGAATTTCAGCATGGGAAAGCCACGCATCATGTTCAACAATGATAACCAACTTGAAGAGGCACCTGAGAAATGATTTATGAAGCACACTTGGATATTATTGTAATGACTAGTTCCTTTTGTGTATAAAATTGTTGTAAATTAGAATTTTATAGGGATTGAGTTAAATCCTAAACCAATGCCAACCTAAATATCATTATGGCACATAGTAATATAGTATTGTCTATATATTAATATGAATATCATTACTTCATAAATTAAACTGAATATAAATAATCTCTGGCTTTCTATCTTTTGCTACAAGGCATGATATTTGAACATAAAAAATTAGGTATTTAACCAAGGGCCCTTAGCATAAGTGGTAGTGATATGGGTTATTTAAACATCTAATTCCGCATTCGATTTTGGACAGTGTGTTTGTATAAATAATTTTGACTAACCGTTTCATCCTTAAAGTGCACGCATAAATCGGCAGAAAATTAATCACTGGACTCGCTTCGATGGATATCCTTAAGTTATGAAAAAATAGATATTTATAGTTATTATTAATTTGATATTGGAATTTTTTATATTTTCTTTTATCTTATATTAACTTAAATTTAAAACTTTTTATAATGAGAAGGAAAAAAATATCACATGAATTATCGCGGTCAACTTGTTATTTTATTTTTTATTATCTGTACTAACTCTTATGCCAAAAAGGAAAAAATCTCAATTTTAGTTGGTAAAAGAAACTGATTATACTTTAATTCAATTTAATACTATCAATAATTTAATATATACAACAAAATTATACTCAATTAGAATGGAGTAGAAGAGAAAACCCAAAATTCAAAAAAATAAAAAAGAAAAAAGAAAAGAAAGAATAAAGAAACAAACAAAAGGGGAATGCCACGCGACATGATGATGAGTGGGCCCAACTAACTAACATTACCGTGACCCGTGCCATCCGGTCAGAGACTCGGTGATCGAGAAACGTTGACAACTCATCAGATCCACAAGCTTCACCGTCCCATCCGGTCACACACTAATCAACGAATCATAATCATTAATCACTAATTAATTAATAAATCAATTAATTCATACTCTGGTATCCTCTTCCACCACCTTCCTACTCTCACACCCTCTTTCTCTCTCTGTTTGCGATCCGATTCGGTCCCATGGCTTCCCCTCTCGGCGACAATTTCAGCCTCCTCTCGCCGAAACAGGTTCTTTTCTCTTTTCGAATCACTGTAGATTCTTGTATTCTGAATTACGATACTGAATTACTGATTTCTGCGGATTCAGCAAGAGCTGGCCAAGATGCTGTTGGATAATGGCCAAGAGCACGTGTTCCGCGATTGGCCGGCTCCCGGCGTCGACGACGACAAGAAGAAAGCGTTACTCGACCAGGTTCGTGTTTCACTGCATCCTGCATAATAATCAATTCTCTGAATGAATAATTTCATATCATATAGATCGATCTCTAAACGACATTGCGTTTTTGTGCAGGTGCTTCGGCTGGACTCCAGCTACCCTGGCGGCTTGCAAGCTTACATTAAAAACGCTAAGCAACTCTTAGCTGATTCTAAGGCTGGCAAGAATCCTTTTGATGGATTCACACCTTCGGTAAGTCACTGTTTTCATTAACTTGTGTGCATTTATGTGTGCATCTAAGTGTTATGTGATTTGAATTTGGAGATACTTCATGATTGTGTTATCAACAATGCACTATAAAGAATGTAATTCAATTCAATTTGAACCTTTGGTGGGAACATTGCGGTTATCTGGGGATTTTGTGTGTGTAGAAAGTTGTTTGATGATGAATTTGCAGGTTCCGACAGGTGAAACCTTGACGTTCGCCGATGAAACCTTCATAAAATACGAGGAGGTGGGTGTTCAGGAGGCTCAAAAAGCTGCATTTGTTCTTGTTGCTGGCGGTCTTGGGGAGCGCCTTGGATATAGTGGGATTAAGGTATCAATGATATTTTTACTTGTAATGGGATGCCTTACTTATATCATTGGCCCTATTTCCAATGTTTTGTAAAGGGCTTTTGGCTTAGCTCCAGATTCAAGCATTTGAAGAGATTAGCTCCTGATTCTTGAGCATGGTTTCTATATTTTGCAGGTTGCACTTCCTGCAGAAACAACTACCGGGACATGCTTCTTACAGCATTACATTGAATCTATATTGGCACTTCAAGAAGCCAGCTCACAAGGTTAGTAGTATTTGTCCTTGGTGTATTGAACTAGAGTTATAATTACCATCCTGATTTTGACACTTATATGGTAAAACAAATGACGCTTATGCAACATAGGGACCAAGGGTACATTTGTTTATATGGAAAATAAATACTGTAGTATAATCTTTGGAAAATATTTACAATAGAAATGATCATCTTGGAATGTTCGATATTATCTTTCTACCCTAATAAACATATTCTGCTGTCACCATATGAAAATTAATATATTCTGTCTACAGTGTTTTTAAGTTTTTTCCCCTGGAAAATTGCTTCCCTTTTAGAAGGACATGCAATTTTTTTTCTTCCTTAACTGGGTTGTAACTGTTGCTTAAACTGTTGAATCAAGCATAGGCCAGTGTTATCTTGGAAAAAAAAAACTTTTTTTTATTCAAACAGATAAATAAGCTTTCTGAATATCCACAATATGCACCAGAAAATACTTAACACATTTTCTATACAGAAACTTTTTGTATAAACAAATTTACCTCTTTAGCAATTTGAATGGTGCAAAGTTCATAAATTCATATATCACAGTTATCTGTTTATGAAATGATAGTCCATGCTTTCATGTAGCACATGATACTATCATCTTGATTATATGATAATCTAAGATTGCATTTGGCCCTTGCAAAGTTTCAGACTATAGCCCACTCAAAGTCCTTTCTTTTGTTAGGTAACCAGACACAGATACCGTTTGTTATTATGACATCTGATGATACCCATGGGCGTACCTTAGAATTATTAGAAGCAAATTCTTACTTTGGTATGCAACCCAAACAAGTAACACTTTTGAAGCAGGTATGTCTTTCTGTGTCTCACTGAACGTTCAAATTTTAATTTACTTTAAAAGTTTCTTATATTTGTATATGATTCAGGAAAAAGTTGCATGCTTAGAGGATAATGATGCCAGGCTTGCATTGGATCCTCAAAACAAATACCAAATTCAGGTATTGTTGCGCCGTGGTTAAAGTAAAACTATGGTTGATATGTATATGTCACAAAAGACAGCAAACACAGCATCTCTTCCTAATTTATTATATTATATTTCAAGCACGGTGCAGTCTACTAATGATTTCTCTTTATGTAGACAAAACCACATGGCCACGGAGATGTGCATTCTCTTCTCTATTCCAGCGGTATTCTGAAAGTATGGTACGGCTTAGATATTCGTGATCTTTGCTCTATCTGTTTGAGTAATTCCGAAGATGTTATATTTTGGAAGTTTTAAAAAACTATTATGTAAAACTAAGATGTTGGTTGACGGTTAAAACTTAAAACAACAAATGGATCATTGTCTTCTATTGATATTCTTTGTTAAATTTATATCTTGATATGCATTTGTTAGGAATGATGCTGGGTTGAAGTGGGTTCTGTTTTTTCAAGATACAAATGGACTTCTCTTCAAGGTTGGTTTCTTTCTCATTTCTTCACACTTTTGGTTACGTTTTTGGTCTCCTTTGATGTTCATTGCTTAGTAAATACAGGCAATTCCGTCAGCACTAGGCGTAAGTGCTACTAAACAGTACCATGTCAACTCTCTCGCTGTACCTCGGAAAGCAAAAGAAGCCATTGGTGGAATTGCCAAACTCACTCACACCGATGGTAAATTTTAACTGTTTCTTCCCTAATCTGGTAATCCTATTAGACCAAAAAAGGCCGGCTGCTTTTGGGGTATGTCATGGTGGAATACAAGTTTTTCTTACCTGTAAATGATTTGGATTTATATATCAGTATTTTGATATATCCATTGAGATTAAATATATACATATTTTATAATAAATGTAGAGTTTTAATAAATTTTGAGAGTATATACAATTATACATTTGTATAATAATTAGTGGCTAGTTATCTGTAACAGTCACCATCTAATTTTCCTGTTCAATGGTAGTCTTAAAACTTAATATTTTGGTCTTTCATCCTTTGAAGTGGTATTTTACTAAAACTATGGAGGTTTTCTTAGCAGCCTTTCTTTTTCGAGGGCACAAAGTATCCCATAATAACAAGTGGTTAATGTTACTTATTAAAATCTAAATGTAGAAAATTACTTTAACATTTATCATTTATGTTTAATTAAATGAGGTATGGTAAATTGGGGATACACCTTACCCTTTAAAAATCAGGTCATTTAGGGGGTTCTTAAAATATTATGTTATAATCCATCTTTATCTTGACATCATTATGTCATTTTTAATTGATTTTCATGCTTCCATTCCCATTGATTCCAATGCACTTAATCATAGGGAGGTCTATGGTCATAAATGTGGAATACAATCAGCTAGATCCTCTTCTGAGAGCAAGTGGATACCCCGATGGTGATGTCAATGCTGAGAATGGCTACTCTCCGTTTCCAGGAAATATAAACCAAGTAATCCTCTTCCATAGTTAAACATCCTCCTTTGTTCTGAGTGGCATGAAATCTACCACTAGTGGGTGTGAGCCCTCAACTGACCAATTCATAATTCACTTGGAATACTAGAAATATCATGATGCCGTCAATCATTTTCAATTATTGTTTTTCTTATTTGTGGCATCCATGTACTTATTAGGCTAAATGTGCCAATGCCATGATTGCATAGTGACAATATCTCATTCTAACAGTTGATTTTAGAACTTGGTCCTTACATTGAAGAACTCTCAAAAACAGGAGGTGCTATAAAGGAGTTTGTTAATCCAAAGTAATGCTTCTATTTTATACTCATTGTACTTTGTTATTTACACTTTTCTGTGCCATCAATTTTCTATAATACCAATTCTTATTCTTTTTTGGTGCATTGGACTTTGTTTTGAAACTTTTTCACTTCCTATCTTTTTCCCCCTTTTTTTACTCAAAATAGATTAATGCCATTGTTAAAGGGCAAATTATATTAACCTTGGTTAAGGTTTGTTAAAATTTACTGTGATGGCCTTCTATTTGTTCAGGTTACACTATTAGACCTCCTTCTATGTGATAAATCATAATAGTGTTATGTTTGAGGGCTTATCGTCACAATTTAAAAAATATTGTAAGGGTATTGGGACAAATATTATCTAAATCTTAGGGAGGGCAACATATTTTTTTTTTTTTTTGTTAATTGGGGAAATCACAGTGAATTTTACTAAATTTCAGGGGAGGTTAGTGTAATTTTCCCTTTTATTAAATCTTCATGTTATTCCTATAAGTTTGTAGTAGAACCAACATTGTTTGGCCTTTTGAATAAAAATCTATTTGGCTTAATATGGTTGCATTTTGAAACAGAAACGGACTTATCTGTGACATCATGATATATCATATTATCATGCTATATTTCCTCCATGCAGATATAAGGATGCCAGCAAAAATGCATTTAAGTCCTCAACCCGACTAGAATGTATGATGCAAGATTACCCAAAAACACTGCCCCCATCGGCCAGGGTTGGATTCACAGTAAGTTATCTATTTGAGGAAAAAGGTTAAATAAATTTTAGCTATCCAAAGCTCAAGGCTGTCCATTCATTCCAGGAGCTTCCATGCCATAGATGGAGTCAGTCCAAACTGATGCCATTTTATGAGTTGTCCTGTAACAATATCTTTTATGAATAGATGCTCAGATTACTATGTTTGGTAGCTCACTGTAACTATTCTGCAGGTGATGGATGCTTGGCTTGCTTATGCACCTGTGAAGAATAATGCTGAAGAAGCTTCCAAGGTAGTACTTAAATTCTAATGCGATTAGTTGTTGCAGATATTGACTTCATTGATTATTATCTTGCAAAATATTTCATATGGATTTGAATACCAGTTTGAGCACTTGATTTCCTAGATTTTGAATAACAGTTTTAACTTGCTAGCATTTTTCATGAGAGAAATGATTTCTTATTAGTTTTTGTAATATTACTATAGGTGCCAAAAGGAAATCCATACCATAGTGCAACCTCTGGAGAAATGGCCATCTATCGTGCGAATAGCCGTGTTCTCAAACAGGTATTTTAGTCTTTTAATCTTCTAATGTTGAATGTCATGACAAACTGGTATTTGTTTTGTAGTGTTTTTATTTTAGTGTTACTGTTATTTTCCTCCGAATGTAGTAGAAAATATTATTCATTTGAGGAATTAGTAAAATATTTATGGTGGTATTGATTGTCAATTTGAATCCTTTTAGGGTACTTAGGAAAGTTTAGAAGAACTTTTACGTATGAGTTACTCTCTAATATGCCTATATTTTCCAAAATGAGATACCACTTATATTTTTACTTATGAATGGTTTATTTCAAGGAAGTCCCTTGTCTCCAGATAATTTCAGGGTATCAATCCATTGCCTCATGTGGCTTCTCCTATCTCTTGTGCCTTTGTCTGACCTACATAGATGTTTGTTTTTCTGCCAGGCTGGTGTCCAAGTAGCTGATCCAGTAGTGCAGGTTCTCAATGGGCAAGAAGTTGAAGTTTGGCCCCGCATCACATGGAAGCCAAAATGGGGTCTGACCTACTCGCGGATCAAGAGCAAAGTTAGAGGTCAAAACTCTATTTCCCAGAGGTCTACCTTGGCGATTAAGGGTCAAAATATTTTAATTGAAAATCTGTCCTTAGATGGTGCTCTTATCATTGACGCTGTTGATGGTGCGGAGGTACGATGATATTTTTTTGGTATTTTAAATTTTATCTGCTTGTGTATCATACATATTGCATATTGCTTATTAACTACTTGTAAGGAATAGTTACTACTTGATGTAGCGCAGATGAAACAATCACAGGTTGGTGAGAGAAGATAATAATTAAAATTCTTAACACATAGACTGAGAAATAAACGTATGAGACAATCCTAAAATCTACAGGAATTCAGCTTATCCAAATACATCATGAAGATATCCCAGTTTTAAAAGAATGAAAGTTTTGAAATTTTCTATGAATACCCTATAATACTTGATATTGTAGTTTTCCTTATAATTGCATTGTTTCTATAAGTATTTCATTTTTACTTTCAGTGTACTCCACATTAATCAAATCCTGAAATATGTCTTGTTCAGTATTAATACACATGCATGTTGGACCTTGTTTTTTGTTGTTGAATGTTTTGATCAACGTGAAATTTTTTTTTTCTTTAATAGGTTAATGCAAGTGGTTCAGTTCAGAACAAAGGATGGACCCTTGAAACTGTGGACAACAAAGATACCAAGGAGCCGGAGGTATTGAGAATCAGGGGTTTTAAATTTAACAAAGTTGATCAGCTAGAAGCAAAATACACCGAGCCTGGAAAGTTTACCCTCAAGCCTTGAACCTGCATCTGCTCTTAAAAAGTTTTAGCCTCTCATATTTGTGTTGTTATGAACTGGGTCTGGGAGTGCCTTTCTAGTAATAACGTGCTCAGCAGTTTAAGAGTTTTGCAGGTCTGCTTCTTGCACTTCCCTTCTTTTTTTTTTTAGTTACTAAGTTAGATATTTTTTGGATGAGTTGTTGTAAGTCTTTTTCTCTAGCATGGAAATTATTCTTGCATTCCCATTGTGCTAATTGTAAAAAAATCATAAGCTCATCGTTCCCTCCTAATTGAACATGTGTGTTTGCATATGGAGAATGGAAATGGATGATGTAAAGATAACTAAGGCAAAAGGCCTTGCTTATTTGTTTTCCCAATATATTACCAGGGACATTTTATGCAGCAATGTTATTTCAGTTTGAGACCATCAATCAATCAACTTTTGTTTAAGGTTCTTATTAGGTCCTAGTTATAGAAATTTTAACAACGTATAGTTGTATGGTATTGTTTCCTCAACCCTAGAATAGGGATTGATATTGATGTGTTCTCTGACCTCAAATTTGGTTGGAAGTTGGAACATTAGCGAATATTCTCATTTGGTAGCAGTTAAATTCCGTGCAAGGTAGTGATGAAGGTGTCAAACAGCATGTAAAGGCAAAGAAACTTGCCCCACGAGGAACTTATTAAGGAACCCAGAAACAAATCCATGCATATCACGTAGCTTCCGCATGAAAGTTAAGTTAGTATATAAAAGTTCAATTAAATTTACAAGCACTTTATTATGGAATTAAAGACATGTACCAAAGGGGAAAAAAAAAAAAATTAAAATGAAAGCCTCCATTACTCCATGTTGATAACACGTGTTCCTCATGACAAGAGCGGAAGATAGGCACAACACACGCACCCCACACGCTTTTGAATTTACTTCTTACTCCCTTTATTATAGTCTATTTCGAAAATTCTATGCGATACCCGTTATTCTTAAAAGCATGAAATCACATGGAAAAGACACCTTATATAACTGCCAATAAAATCAATATTAATAATTAACTAATTGTACTCCTAATAGGAAAACAAACAAGTTTTTTTCAAATTCTTACGTCTCTGGTTACATTGCCTATTCCTAACAAGCAAATTGAAATTATTTTAACCTGAATTACATTAATTTCAAATCTAGGTATTTAGGTTGAATCTCATTCACTCAAATTGTATTTGATTTGGTTAAATTTTATAATAGCACCCAACTTAGATCAACTTGGGTTGTATTTATTTTGACTAATAATTTAATTTGATTCAACTCAGATATTACTATCAACTATAATCAACTTATAAAATAGGTTAACTTAACCCTTTTTTTTCCCTATAAAAATATGTTGACTCATTTTTTGGACATTATGCTTCAGAAAATATGATGTAACACATACATGTGATATATCCAATAAATTTTACTAGAATAACAACAATATATAAAGTCTCTTTCAGAGCAAGTGCACAGAAATTTCATGCATCTACAATTAGACTATTCTTATCCGTATCCTTAAACAATTCATGTGGCCAAATCAAATTCCAGTTCAACTTGTGTTTATGTCCCACGTACTCAAAGGGCAACTAAATATTCACCAGCCTATACGTTTTTGCAACCATTATACAATTTTATACGAATACCCTTTTATTTATATATATGGGTGCTAGGTATAGTTCCAACTTCCAATTCCAAGAATTTTGATTACTCAAAAGTAGCAAAACAAGAGAAGGGAGCAAAATTAATCAGGTATCACCACCATATTTACACAATAATAATACCCTTTTAATTTGGCCCCTTTTTTTCTTTCTTCATATGGTGTTTGCAAATATGTCGCCAACAATTCTAACTGCCACTGATTTGCGGCGGATATTTGAGAAGCTTGACATGAATTGCGACGGTTTCGTGAGCCTCGAAGAGCTGAATTGGCTCCTCCGCAACATAGGCTTCCAATTAACGTTAGATGAATTGGAATCCCTTGTTGAGAAGAAGAGCCTCAACTTGAACGAGTTCTTGTTCTTCTACGACTCAATTATATCCAATAAGAAGAATGACAATGATGATGAAGAAAAGATTGTTGATGATGACGATGATGAGTTGTTGTTGTTGGAGAATGATCTCGTGGAAACTTTCAAGGTGTTTGATTTGGATGGAGATGGATTCATAACGAGCAAGGAGCTTGAGTGTGTTCTTAAGAGGCTTGGGTTGTGGGATGAGAGAGGTGGCAAGGATTGTGGAACCATGATTCGATTCTATGATACCAATTCCGATGGCCAGCTTGATTTTGAGGAGTTTAAGAATATGATGTTGCTCACCATCACCACAGCTTGAACAATGTTTTCAATTTTCTTAGGTAATTTTATACAAAATTTCTTCGTGTATGTACAGAGATAGATTGATTTATGAAAACTGTCACTTTAAAACAGAGGAATTGTAATGTAATTAAGCCCCATTATGTGTGTATTGTACTATATATTATATTGATCACTTCATAATTATTAGTTAATTAATATTGGTCTCTACTTGTTAATAAGCATTCTATAACTGAATGCTGTTTTAGGAATAATTAGTCACTAAATCAACTATCAGCATAAAATATATATATATATGTTAAAATATAAAATATATATTAAAAATAATTTAAACAATATTTATATATATACAAAAAATTAATGGCTTAATTTTATTGCGTAAATAATACTTTTGGTTTGTATTACTAAATTCAATGGCAATTGTAGTTGAAGATGTGTTGCAAGAATTTTTTTTACATGAACTTTTGTTTGTATTAATCATATAAAGCCAACACCAAAGTCGCCATTATATAAAATATATTTTGAAATATAAATTTAAGTATATATTAAAATGAGTTATATAACATATATGTTTATATATATATACAGTGACCGATGTGGTTATACATATAACATTTTTTATGTAAATATTTGTAACAATTTTAATATAATATTTTATTATTCTTTTATGTATACCCTATAAGTTTTTCAACCTTTCCTAGTTTTTATTACAAATGCTTCCCCTTATAGTTATATTTTTTTATTTATCAAATAAGTACCATTTTAACTTTCAGAAGTTTAAAATGTTCGTAAATCTAATTCATGTCATGAACATTCAATTTAGTTTTTATATTGACTGTCAATCTAACACAATCCTCCTCTTTTATCTGGAATTAGAACCAATTATGTACTACAGATATAATATAGGCGAAGTAATGGTCATAAATCTATTATTCATAAATAAATGAGACTAATAGATTCATATCTATTAAGATATCTTTTATTTGATAAAATTACTAAAACATCAATTTTATGGTTTCGTTAGTATTATAAATAGTACTTTATTTCTCTCCATTCATAAATAATAGTTGTGTTAATAACGTTATAAACTATATATATAATTTTTTTTTAAAAAAAAGTTTTCTCACGTTCATAATTTTCAAAGACCCCTAGAAGGTTTTAGTCTAAATACTACACCAAAAAAAACGACCTCTAAAACTTCTAATAATCAAAGATTTTTTCTAAATCAATGGGCGGTGTGACATTAACATGGCAAATATTATATCATGTCAAGGTATTTTCTTTCTATAAAGTCGTACATTATTTATATATAGTTTGAGGAAATTCATTGTTTGATTAATGACATTATTTTACTTGGAATGTTGGAATCGACATTTTCTATTTTATATTTTCTTGAAGCCACTTGTCAAATGCTTAAATTCCATTTTATCTAATTTGTCAGCATAGTTGGCTAAAGAGATATAATTAACATATAACTTATTATTATTTGCATATAATTCTTAGGGTAAGACATTTATCTGAGTTATATTAAATTGTCTAATTAGTCTTTGCATGGCACTTGTTCTTATTACGTTAGACAATTTTAAAAAGGAAAAGTATACGTAACTAATAATTTTTTAACTAACATATCAGCCAATAAATAATAGAACATCTGAAATTATTGTTTATAAAACATCCACAAAGAAAATTATAGAACATCTAAAACCTAAAATAACCTCAGCCAACTTTGTATTTTTTTTTTAAATAGAACATCTAAAACTTAAAGAAATAGAACATTCAATTTAAGTTGTTGACTGATGTTGGTTGAATTTTTATTGATTATCTAGCTAGTATGATTGTTTTAAAAAATTAATTAAAATAGGTCAAATCTACATTAAGACCTATACCTCAATAAGTACGGTCGTAATAGTAACAGTGATGATATGAAAATAATAAGATTATATTCATATTTATTTACATTAAAAGAGAAGTCTTATTTGCATATAAGTCTTCAGCACTATTAAAATGTACCAATCATAATATTCAATTATATATTCATTGACCATGACTCACTTATAAGTTATAATAACTCAAGTCTACTTCACAATTTCATCTATTACGCATATACATATGATATGAGGAGGTAGATAGAGAGAGAAATATATCTCTATCTAGACATTATACTAAGGCAAAATATTTTGTTATGGCTAATTCTTTTATTGTTTTAGATGTTCAATTAAAGATTACACAGATAGTTACAAGATTCTATATATTTGCAAAAATAAATGATTTAACTACACAAGGTTAAAAAATTTTAAAATGGTTTGCTGAAAGCTGAAATATCTAAACATAGGAATTATTGGTGATTTTGGAAGAAAAATTATTGAAACAAATTTTATAAGATTTTGAGTTAAGGATTTATGATTTAGAATTTAAAATATATAAAACAATTTTAAAAAAATTAGTTAATATTAGATGAAAAAATAAGTTATTTACTTGACATTTCTTTTAAAAATATAATACTCAATTATCGGACTAAAGATGTTAGATAGCGGGCTAATATAAATTAAAATTAGGTAAACGATATGATACTTTCTCTAATTCATGGGTAATTTATCCTCTCTAATATATTAATTAACAATTAAATCAATAAATAAATTTTTTATATTTTGAATGTCTACAACTATTTATCCATCTTCCAATTTTTATTAGATTTGATTAAGAATGATCATAGATAATAAAAAAATAATATGTTATATTACTTGTCCTTTTTGTATGATAGAAAAAAATGAAAAAAAAAATATTATATTAGTTATTCATCTTGTAGAAAAAACACAAAATATTTCAAAAAATTTTTATTTGAATAAGATTATACTTTTAAATTTTAAAATATACTATTTATTAAGTTAATTGTGAACTAATACATTAGAGATGATAAATTACCCATTGAATTAGAGAGGATACCATAGCATCTATTTTATTTAACATTATTAACTTAAAAATTTTTCACATCAAAAAATTAAAATAGTAAAACAGAGAAAAAACTTAAATTGCAATTTTATTTATCATCGGCCATGATAGATAATACAATTTTCCTGAAGTAAAGCTAATTTTATTTCATCTATCAATTGTAATATATAAATTTAAAATAATTTTTATATATTTTTAAATATAAAAAATAATACTCCAAGCACTTGCTCTAAAAGGTAAATCTCTTTTTTTTTTTTTTTTGATGTAAAGGTAAAACTCCTTGATAGCCCACTCCACCCAACATCAAATATGGTTCTAATTCATCCAGAAGGATTCGAACCCGGTGCATCATATTAAGAGGCACACATGTTTGCCATTTCAACCACTGCCCCATTCAATGGCTCCAAGAAGTTTGGACCTTCAGAAGACATTAAGGAAAAGCCATGTTTTTTAAAAAAAAAAAATTGACTTGGACATTTACAAGTCTTAAGACCTAACCGGATTGTGCGGTTGTGGTGAAATGAATGGCAATTCATGTAATTAGCCGTCCTTTAATTTTTTAATTGTTTTTTTGCCTTTGTGGTCTTCTTGGACGTCGTTTCCAACACCGCCGAGAAATTTCCCTCCCTCTGCACCGGCGAGGCGGTGACAAAGGCGTTGATTCCAAGCGCTGTCGTTTTGGAAAGAGGGAACGTGAGCTAATTGAAAAACACGCTAATTAATAAAGCTATAATATGTATTTTATTCACTTAGGCTGCGTTTGTTTTCAGGTACTGAAATAAGATCGAGAAATTAAGACTAAGTATTGTGTTTTCAATCTCAATCTTTAGAATTTCAGTATTTTCAATACTTCCATTTAGAAGGGACTGAGGACTGAGACTGAAACTTTAATATTATTTCTTTTACTTAAATATCCTCAATTAACATTAAAGTTTTCAATATTAACCTTTGTTTTTGCTCCATCAACTTAATTTAATTTCTATCTCCCAGTTTTTAACTCTAATTAATTTTAAATTAAACACAATACACAAACCTATTTCAATCTCAGTCTCTCAGTCCCAATCAGCTAATCTCAGTCTCCTAATCTCAATCTATCTTCCAAACGCACCTTTATATTTTAGGAACCTTCAAGTTTCCCAATAACTTAAGATCATCGTAACACATTGATACCTGTATAATTGGGCATAATACCCATTTAGAATGTTCTAGATAGATTGTTAGTTACTATAAGTAATAGATAGAAAAAATGTAAACAATTATGCATGAAATTAGTCAATGATCATTTCTATCTTTGATCCCTTTTGGAAATTCTGCCTTCTTCTTATCTAATTCTCTTCTATCTTTTCTTAATTCTTCAATTCTCTTCTTAGGAGTATCCTTACTCCTAACATTTGGTGCTTTCATTAGTCAACATGCCAATCTATGGTGATTACCATGGTGATTTCCAGAACTCAACCAATTCTTCTTGGAATCAAATTCAAGCTAGCCTCAAGATTTTGCTTCCAAATTATCAACCAATTCCTTCCGATAATCTTGATGAATTATCAGTCATTAGTGCTCAGAAATAGAAGCGGATCTGTGCAGATTTCCAGCAAACCTGTGAAAGGATCATTTAGCAAATAAAAAAATAACACTACGTATACACTACTACATTTATATTTCTTACCGACCGGCCACTACCGATGGCTTCAAAGGCGCGACGAGTTACCGACGGCTAGGCGGTAAAAATAAGGCCCAATATCTTGGATGATGAAACAACATGGAAGATCTCCCTTTATAATACTATGAAATAATTAAATAGTTTAATACTTCAATATCTGATATACCAATAACCAATAGGTGAAGGTGATCAAATAATTATAATCCAAATGGTATAGTAGTATAACACTATACCATAATGTTACAATTTAAATACTACTACAGAATAAGAATGCAATCAGCCATATATATATAATCCAAACTGAAGTATCAGTTTCCTGTGCCATTGTTAGTTGCCCCCAAGCATGCTAGAATATCAGGCTGTTTTGAAAGATAATATTCATATATATCCACAACAAGCTCAGGGTAATTCTGCACCATCTCAGGATACATTTCATTCTTTTTCAGCATCTCCATGTTTGCTGTGAGCTCTTCAAGGCATGCTCTTCGCAATTCTTTGGCATTGTAAGAACATGCAAAGGGGTAGTTCACCATAGCATTATTGTCCAACTTCAATGTAGAGATCAAATACTTCTCACAATGTTCCTTCAGGTGATTCACCTGATACTTTTCTCCAAGCTTTAACAGCTCATGGGCCTTTTGCTCATCCAGAGTTGCTTCTGCAGTGTATAAGTAGTTGACAAATTCTCGAAGGGTGTCCCATTTTACATCGGCGATATTGATAGTGCCACTCTGGCTTTCCTCCATGTAATTCTCAAGCATTGCTTTGAAAACCGGTGAGCGAATAGCCTGATGCATATCTCAACTTTGTCAATTTATATCATGGTTGTATCCAAGAAAGAAAGAATCCATAGATCATTGACAAACATTTCTTAGAGAAGGTTAGCACAACTGCACAACTGAAATAGTGAAAGCATGAAGCCCTATTTTGAATTAGGAAATCATATTAATGGAACCTATGATTAATGCTTCACCAAGGTTTACCAACAAACACAATTTAAAAAGTTAGATTGTGTAAAGCTTAATGTAGTTTCTCGTATCGGCTAGATCCGGTAATTAAAGCTTCCAATGAATGTCAATGAATGTCTAACACAAGCCGTTTCTCAGTTTATTAAGTTCTTTCAAGGGTTTCAAAAACATAAGAAAAAGTATAGACTCCAAAACCAAAAATCCTATGGAAATATTCAAAACTTAATAATGATATTATTACTCAGCCATACCACAAGCATTGATTATAGAATTGAAAAAAAAAAAAACAGAGTTCCATTTTCTCAATTTCACTAATCCACAATCCACTCATATGAATTGAAAGCCTATACATATTCAGTGTTCATGTCCTGAAGGTAAAAGAAATTCCAATTATCTGACTCTCAAGGGCTGTTGAACAATTATAGCATATAAAATCTTCAATCAAATTCACATGTTATTCCTCAGGCATGATAACCAACCAATCATCAAGCCAAAAATGTAGAGGCTCCAGTGACCCCAAGCACATTCTAGCCAGATAAACACAGCACAAGATTCACATACACTTACTATGAATCTATGATATAAGAATGGAAAACTGATCTCATATCTTCAGATTTGGCTCCTCTAAAGCAACAAGGTTTGTAAGGTGAGAAAGTAAGATGTTAATCACCCTTAGATTACTCCCTTTGTGTGCAGGGTCTAAGTTCCTTAGATTACACTTTCTCAGTTTTCAAATCTCCTCCCTTAAGAGAATCCAAATATACAACAGTACAATATATAAGGAAATAGGTCAATCAACGGTTGTACCAGGGTCTACCTGACTTGCTTCCTATAGTATAAACTTTTCAAAAAAACAGAACGGAAAAGAAGTCATGTAATCCAAAATAAGCTCAAAAAGAATGCAACACATGAATCAAACAAGTCACAACAACCCACACAGATAACATATTAAAATTAAAATCAAATAATCAAAACAAAATTTTCATCAAATAAGGATCAACAATCACTTATTCAGTTATTCATACTAAAACCTGAAAACATCACATTGAAAAATATCAGCAAAAAACTATATCAATTATTCATTCTAAAAATTAAATCACATTTTTAATTAACCAAAAAGTTAGAAGACAAAAATCAATCACAAGCAGCGAACCAGTTATTCACAGTTCACAAAAAGCACACAAGACGTTAAGAACATGGATTCTCTTTCTCTCCATGAGCATGCAAAATGCAAAACATGAACCCTATGACACCACGACCACACGATCATCAATCAAAATCAAAATAAAAACTTGAACGAACACAGCACAAATTCACATGGCAAAATGGTAATTAAGCAGCGTAATCACTAACCAGAACAGCCCTATGAGTGAGCGAGTGAGTGAGAGGTGAGAAACTCTTACAATGCAAACCACACCGATTCGCTCCCTTTTTTGTTTTCTGTGTGTAAGAGTAGCACTTTCACTACCACAGTATCACCCTTTTATACCTGCATTTTTTCTGAAGCCTGATTCTCAGGTGAAGAATGAATGGGTAGTCCATACTTGCTATGCAATTACATTTTCAATTTAATTTTTTTTTATCGAAATTATTTTTGTATTTAGGGTAATACTATTTGAACAAGTAGTTTTGTTCAACCAAGTGCAACTAAGTGATTTATTTCTATGCTAAATAAAATATTATTTCAGTATCAAATAATATAAAAAATTGCACCTAAATAAAGTTTTATTTGACATCGAAATAGTCTTCTATTTAGCATAGAAATAAATCACTTTGCGGCATTTGACTGGCCGAAACCATTTCTTCACGTAGAATTATTGTTAATTTTAATAAGGTGTAAAATAATTTTGATTAAAATATTATTTATGTCTTTATTATTCGCAAAAAATTTTAAAAATATACTTAATGTTCAATTTAATTCAATTTTTTTCTAAAATTTTTTTATTGATTTTAATAATAGAACACCTCATCTTTCAAAACATCAAATACATAAATAATATTTTACTCAATATTATATATATATACATATGAAAAAGACTAGAGAATCAATACCTTATAGCTAATAGGAATTCAACACATATTAACTCATATAAATTTTGGATGATAACGTTTGATATATGAATTATGAATGATAACTCATATAAATTTTGAATGATAACTTAATTATTAATTTCGTATGGGCTCTCTAACGTTGATTCCGTAACATTGTTATATATATATATATATGATTATGTAACTCTATCTCATTGAAAATAATTATTTTTTCATTAATAGTATGGATGATTATAAAAAAAGAACGATATTGAACCAATGTATAAAACATTATACAACCATTGACACGGTCAAAACATTTTATATACTCATGTAATCATATTTTTTTTTTTATAATCACTCGAGCTACAAATGTAAAATATAATTATTTTTATTACTGAGCCTATATTCATTTACTATTAGGCCTTCACCCGCTTATCAAATTTATGATTCATGTGAAAGTTTTTTCTTTTTCCTAAATATATTTTTTATTTTAACTTTTTTTTTTGCCACGAAACGGTACCTTATGACTCATGACTATGATCTAAATTCATCTAGTGTCTTTGAAATATTATTGATACGGTAGGAACTACGTATGTTATTCTTTTGGTGCAGATAACCTTATACAACTATACAGGATAAGAATTTTTGTATCGATAATAATAATGCTATTTAGTTTGTTGATTTTTCTTCACATCTACTGGCTATTTAGTATTCTCTTTTAGTTGGAAATAGTAGTTTATTTTCTCATAGGTATTATCATGTGAAATCACTATTAATAATTATTTGATTTGATTAATTTTACTTTTTCGTAGCAAGACTAACAAAGTAATTTTATTATTATTTTAGTTGGAAACTGTCTATGTTTTCAATTTTTGGATAAGGTGAATCTATTTTTATCTTATTTGAAGAAAATATATTTCTTGCTACATTTGTTCATTGTTCGGGGATTCGAAATTAATACTTGCAACAAATGATTTTATTTATTACCATATACTCTCGATAATATATATTTTTATAAAGATTTTATATATGTAGATATGATTTGATAGTGTGTTTTTTTTAAGAGAAGCACAAAACATACTTTCATATCAAATTAATATCAAATTAATATACGTGTATCAGTATACACATTCATATACCTCATGTTTTCTTCTATTTTAATTTTTATATTGATGTACATTATTTCTGTGTTATATGTAACTATTTTTATACTATCATATATTGTATTCATGTATTTTGTGAATTTTTTTTGTGTTAATATTTATATTTTTTGTGTTGTAAATAAGATATATGAAGATTATAGTAATACATGTAAAATTACCATTTTATATATAATGATTAATTTTTTATTTACGCATAGCATAATTGTATTGCATAATTCAAATATAATTTTTAAATTTTATAAACACAAACTAATTTTACAAAATATTTTCTCAAAAAATAGTATCTTAACTTTTCAAAACTGCAAGCACACAAATATGTATAGTCTCTTTTTATCAAATACAAAGTAAAATATTTGAATATATACTTATTTTAGTCTTTAAAATATTTTAGTTCGAGACTAAGAAGAAGAATAATAAAAAGAACAAGAAATGAAGGAAAATGAGGAGAAGGAGGAGAAGAAGAAGAAAAAAAAGAAAAAGAGGACGACGATAGCAACTTTGATGACGACAATGACAACAATAACAGACGGTTGTGACGGAGTAGCATGTAGAAGGAGAATGATGAAAATGAGGAAAAGCTATAGTAAAGATAGGGTAAAAAAGAATACGCGTGTTTTCACATTTGTTAGGTAAAAGTGATTTTTTTTGCTAGATAAAATTTTATTGGTGAAATAGGTATAATAATATAGCATTAATGTTTAAGAAAATATCTTTTATATTACCATTGTTGAAGGATTGCAAATTAATTCTTCCAACAACTATATTTATTACCATGTATTCTGGATAATATATATTTTATATAAATCTAATTGAGTAAATTTTTTCAAGAGAGAAGTATAAACATTTTAGTAAACAAAAAAAATACGATAGTACTAGGTATAAAATCATAGTTTTTTTTTCCTTGTCAATGCGATGTTTCGACCGCCATTATAACTTTGAATAATGGCAAAATACTGTCGTAATTGTAAGTGTTATTTATGCCCTAATGTGAGTAGCACACACTATTTCACCAGCAGCACAAGAATCATACAGGTCACAACAGATAACATATTATAATCAAAACAAAATTTTCAGCAAATAAGTATCAACAATCACTTATTCATACTAAAACCTGAAAAATCAGATTATAATAAAACACAAATAATCAAAACAAAATTTCCAGCAAATAAAGATCAACAATCACTTATTCATACTAAAACCTGAAAAATCAGATTATAATAAAAAACAAATAATCAAATCAAAATTTTTCAGCAAATAAGAATTAACAATAATTTATTCATGCTAAAACCTGAAAAATAAAATCAGATTATAATCAAAACAAAATTTTCAGCAAAGAAGGATTAACAATAACTTATTCATACTAAAACCATAAAAATCAGCACAAGCAACTATCAATAAAAAGCAGCCAACCAATTATTCACAATTCACAGTTCACAAAAAAGCACACAAGACCTTAAGAACATGAATTCTCTTCATGAGTATGCAAAATTTAAAATCAAAATAAAATCTTGAACGAACACATGTACAACACAAATTCACATGGCAAAATGGTAATTAAGTAAAGTAATGACTAACCAGAACAGCCCTATGAGCGGGAACGCTAGCATCAGCCGGAGCAGAGGGGTCACCGGAGGGAACAAGAACGACGTCGGTGGTGCCAAGACTGTGTCCGTACGTGACGGAATCCTGAGACGGTGAGGGAAGCTTGAGAAACGAAACCTTGGATTTGAGATCGTTGATCTCACGCTTCAGCTTCTCCTGATTCTCGTTAGCCTTTTCGTAGCAGGCTTTGCATGTTCCGGCCTCATCAGCTTCGTACTCTTCATCGCACGAACGACATTTCACGGTGAGGGGTTCCTCCTCCTCCTCTTCGAAGCCATTGCTCTCCATGTCGAAGTAGACCTCGTTCACCGACGTTGACGCTGTCGTAAACCAACGAGGTGGCATCACTGTGGTGGTGAGTGAGTGAGCGAGCGAGAATGTGTGAGACGTGAGAAAAATTGAGAACACAATGTTTCCCTTCTCTTACAATGCACTTTCACCATCACACGGCATCACCCTTTTTATACTTGAAAATTTTCTCATGCTTTTGTTTTTTCCTTATTTTTTGATTTACTATTTTTTTTTGGAGGAGAGGAAATCAGAAAGAAAGCCTCTAGTTAATAATGAATGGAAATTAATTTTGTATTTAATTTTAATATGAGTATAAAATAATTTCATATGTATATGTTATGACTTAATATTATCGTATTGAAAGTAATTATATCTTTTATTCACCGTATGGATGATTATAAAAAAAGATGAGATTGAATGAATACGTAAAACACTTTATAAGTATCAACATATCAAAATATTTTACACAATCATTTAATTATATATTTTTTTATAATCACTCATGCAGTAAAGGTAAAATGTAGTTATTTTTATTAGTTTAATATTAAGTAATTGAATGTGTCTATAAAATTATTTAAAACAATAATGTATTAAAATTAAATTTATAATTTATTTATTGGGTCTATATACATTGAAAAAGTCTAAGAAATCAATACTGTTGGTGGCTCATATTAGTTAATATTTTTCATTTTTTTTCTTTTTTCTTTTTCTTGTTTTTCAATCCCATCATTTTCCTAGTTATATTTGTTGGTTTTTTAATGGTCCCTAACATTAATTTCGTATCATTATTATATACATTTAATTACTATTACTCCCCGCTTATCAAATTCATGATTTATATATCAATGAAAGGGTCTGTCTTAAATGCGCTCAAACATCTTTGAGCACTTCTGATGCGCTAAGCACATAGACCGTTCGATGTGTATAGCAAATACTCCCACGGATGTACTTAATCCATATTAAATTATTAAAAAATTATTGCCAATGATCTAAACTCTCTAAAAATTGCAAAATGATCCACATCCTCATCTAATTGGAAACACTGAACACGAGGCGCTCTCCGCCGCAAGCCCGCAAGGCATCTGGGTTTAGACTTGAGTCATCTTCTTATGTTGCCTTGGAAGACTATGACAACATTATTTTTTTCTGCAGCAGTCCCCACAATTCAATATTCAACATTGTAACAATTGAATTTTCGATCTGATCTTCTTTTTCCCAAGCATTTAGCCATCAAATTCATTATGGTGTGAACACCAGGTGGAGGATGATTACTCAGATACGAAGTTGGTGTCCCTCTCAGTGAAGTCATGCCTCGTGTTTCCATGTCGACGATTGAGGCTGCCAAAGAGGCAAGGAGCTTGGAGATGAAGATGCTCTGGATCTAAAATCCAAATCCCTTTCCGTTGAGAACCGCCTCGTGTTCCCAATTAGATATGGCCAATTTGTAATTTTCAAAGAGTTAAGATGGTTGGCAGCAATTTGTAGATAATTTAACACAAAATTAAATATAGCCATGTGATAATCCGTTAAACTCATCCAACAGTCAATATGCATGGCTCATCAGAAGCTTTCAAAATGCCTGAGCGCATTTTAGACGAACCCATGCTGGCTATGTAACTTAAATGTCATTTATCTTCCTAATTTAATAGAGGTCTCGAATTTGAGACTCTTACTAAATCTAATGCAATTTTCTTATTTATATTTGATTATTATATATTACTTTTTCGTAGCAAGACTAACACAGTAATATAATCTATTTTTAACTTATTTGAAGGAAATATATTTTCTGCTACATTTGTTCATTGATTGAGGATTCAAAATTAATACTTGCAATAAATGATTTTATTTATTACCATATTTTTTTGGTGTCCATTATTTATTACCATATACTCTCAATAATATATATTTTATAAAGATTTTATGTAGATATGATTTGATAAAAAAAATTTGAGAGAAGCACAAATATTTTACTTTGTATTTGACAAAAAAAGAGTAAACATAATGTCAAAAAGAAAAAAAAAGTTAACATATTTGTGCTTGTAGTTTTAAAAAGTTAAATACCTTTAAAAGTTTTTAAGAAAATATTTTGTAAAATTAGTCTGTGTTTATTAAAATTTAAAAATTATATTTGTATTATGCAATATAATTATATTATGTTTACAAAAAAAAATTAGTCATTATATATACAAAATGTTTTTAATATCTCATACATTTTTTATTATACTATTATAAATAAATTTGATTATTTGTTTACTGAAAATTTGATTATATATACTGAGTTGTGTCTTGATTCTTGTAATTTTTGTAAGAGACTTCATGTTGTGGTGTGTTTGCTGGGCCTTGATGGCAATGCCGAAGGGGCCTTCGCGAATACATCTCTTCACTCCCTTCGAATCGAGAATAAAACTAACATTTTTTTTAAAAAAATGCACTTAAGAAATTAGACAAATTCACCCTTGTAACTAGGTAAGAATATGTTACCAATGTGATGTGTCATACATATTGATTTAATTTTCATACAGCCAGCTACAGAGAGAAGCTTTCTCTCTTTTTTTTTTTGGTGACTGAAGCTTTCTCTCTTAAATACATACTAATAAATATAATATGAGTTACGTTAGGAGTACACCAAAATCAGCCACTAAAATTCACCACCATGTATGATGCATATGAAAATATAAAATACATGTGTAGTTTAACTAATTTTTTGTGTGTATTTTATATTTCAATGTGTATTATACTTGTTAAGTATATACATGTATTTTGTATTCTTGTATTTGCTCTTTGTATATAATATGTAGTGTACAAGGTGTGGGATAATGTTCATTCAATACAATACTTTTCAGCTCTTTCTTCTCTCTCTTCCTTACTTTACTCTTAGCTTCCTTCTTCTTCTTGTCTCTGTCCATACCTCTGTTCATGCTTCTTCAACAGAAGCTTTTGGTTCTTCTTGTTCTTCACTCAGGCTGCAGTGGCTGTGGTTATCCTCACATGGTATCAAGAGCCAATTGAACCGATCCAATGGCGTTGATAACTTCAACTCTTCTCAACACCAAGAACGGCCTTGTGCCGATTACCAACAAACTCGATGAAGGCAATTTCTACACTTGGAAGAAGAGTGTCATCCTTACCTTACGCACCCTCAAGCTCCAGGACCACTTCTCTTCGGACAAAATCCCCCCCCCCCCAATTTGAAGTTGTTC
>JASCZI010030250.1:170881-181757 GCA_036250425.1 Stylosanthes scabra
TCCTCATCCAGAAACTGAATCTGGTTCGGTAAACAAGGAAAGCGGCGTTGACACTGAACCTGGCGCAACACCAAAGAAAAGCTCCACATCAACTCCTCCATTGCTTCAAGAATTGGAGAAATATGCGGAATGGATGCAGAATGATTGCACGTTGATGACGTGGTTGGACGCTTCGATGAGCATCACCTACCAGAACAGGGTCGTTCACTGCGCCACCTTCGCTAAGGCATGGGAAACCCTAACTCACATCTTCAATTCATCATCAAGCACCAAGATTCAAAGTCTCAAAGATCAATTGAGAGCCACCAAGAAAACTGGTACCATGACTGAGTTTTTACAATCTATTCGGAAATTAGTAGATGGTTTACCTGACGAATACGAGGTGTATGTTGCCTCAATTCTATCCCGTTTAACCACTTTCACTATACCTGAGGCAGAGTCATTCTTATTAGTCTCTGAAAATCGCATTAACAAGAAAAATCAGTCCTCTATTGCTGTGGCTCATATAACTCAAGCACCTTCTGAACAAGTCCAATCAGCTGGAAGAGGTAACGGTGGCAGGAACAACAGGGGAGGAAGGAATGGTAGAGGTGGAAGATACTCAAATTTTCGTCCTCAGTGTCAATTGTGTGGACGCGTTGGACATGCTGTACAAACCTGTTACCATAGGTTTGATCCGCACTATCAAAGTCCACCTCAGAATTCCTCCAACCAAATTCCATATTCAAACACACAGCCTCCACCACCAACTTCATCCTTCCACCAACCCAAGACTTACTACACAACTGCTTCTGGACCCTCAGAGGCATCTTGGTATGCTGATTCTGGTGCAAGCCACCACGTAACTGCTGAACATTCAAATATCCTTCAACATTCAGATAGCAATCAAGGCCCAGAACAGCTCTTCGTTGGTAATGGCCAGGGAGTATCTGTTCTTAATTCTGGCTCTTCCTTATTAACAAATAAATCACAAAATGTTCTTTTTAAACTTACCAACTTATTACATGTGCCAGCTATCTCTCAAAATTTACTTAGTGTATCCAATTTGCCTCTGATAATTCGGTTTTCTTTGAGTTCTGGCCTAACTTCTGTGTCATCCGTGATCAAGATACCAAGGAACTGCTTCTCAAGGGCAAAACTAAAGGGGGTCTTTACTATTTTGATAACTTGCTGCCCACTCAAGCTGCCAGCATCAAGAATCACTCAGTATCAATTTCTAAACCTTCTACATCTAGCACTAGTTTGAATTCTACTAAGAATGCTTGTTTACATGTTACTCGACAATGTAAATCCATTACTAGCAATTCAAATAATATGAATAAAGATGCTATTTCTGTTGATTCTAGCAAATCTATATCTAATGTGCATTCTTTAGTTGATTCTGCCTTTACTCACAATAATCTTTCATCTACTATATCTTGCAATAAGACTTATGATTCTGAAATACCACAGATTTATATAGCTAAGCCAAACGTACAAAGTTCCTTTGAACTTTGGCACAAACGTCTTGGTCATAGCAATATAAATTTTGTCCTACATGTTATGAGATCATGTGATATACCTCATAATCCTGTTACCAAAACTCAACGTTTTTGTGAAATTTGCACTATTTCAAAAATGCATCAACTTCCCTTTCAAACTTCAAGCACTATCTACATTGAACCTTTACAGATTGTTTATGTTGATATTTGGGGACCAGCCCCTTTTTCATCCAAAACTGGATTTAAGTACTATATTAGTTTTTTAGATGGATATTTAAAATATGTTTGTCTCTACTTACTAACTCATAAATCACAATCTTTAATTTCCCTTCAAGGATACAAAGTTTTCATAGAAAATCAAACTGGTAAGAAGATAAAAGCTATACAAACTGATAATGGTGGAGATTTACCTCTGCTGCTTTTACAAATTATCTAAAGGACAATGGTATTCTCCATCGATTATCCTGTCCCTATACTCACCAACAACAAGGGAGTATAGAAAGGAAACACATGCATATTACTGAAACTGGCCTTTCACTATTGGCTACTGCTTCAATGCCTTTAATTTTTTGGGATGCTGCTTTTACCTCTGCTATTTACCTTATTAATCGCATTCCTATACCTATTTTACAAATGAAAACCCCCTTTGAAGTCATATTTGGCAGGCCACCTAACTATAATCTCCTAAAAGTCTTTGGATGTGCATGTTATCCACATCTCAGACCTTATAACAAGGTTAAATTTGATTATCACAGCCAGCCATGTCTTTTCTTAGGATATGATCCACATCATAGTGGATACAAATGTTTAAGCAAAGATGGTAGACTGTACTATGCTAAGAGTGTTACTTTTGATGAATTGACCTTTCCTTATGAAAAACTGTTTTCTAATCATACTAGTACTAATTCTGTTTCTCTAGAACAACATAACAATGTTTCTTGCAGGGACGGTATCATTCCATTAGTACAGAATGCCCCAACCATTGCAGCTACAAATGTCCCACCTACAAATTTACCTACTGTAGAAAAGGGAGTTTCCTCACAACAGATTGCCACACCTACTACCACCCAAGGGTCTCCAACCTCCAACACTGCTTCAGAGACCATTCCTATCACTGGAATAGAGATAGTCTTGCCCATTCCACCACCTCCAACTGTCTCCACTAACACTCATCAAATGCAAACTCGCTCCAAAATTGGTTAACATCAAACCAATCTCTTTACTTTCTGCTGTTACTGCCAACAAGGATATAATTCTTAATACTCCCAAAACTGTAACACAAGCGTTAAAAACTGCACAATGGAAAGAAGCAATGGATAAAGAATTTCTTGCTTTACATAAAAATCAAACTTGGACTCTGGTAGAACCCCCACCCAATGCTACAATAGTCAATTGTAAGTGGGTTTATGCTATAAAGAAAAATCCAAAAGGGGAAATAGTTAGGTACAAAGCTAGACTAGTGGCTAAAGACTTCCAACAAAAGGAATGTATAGATTACGAGGATGTTTATAGTTCGGTTGTAAGACCAACAACCATTAGATTAGTCATTAGCATAGCTCTTACACAAGGGTGGTTATTAAGACAATTTGATTTTGACAACGCCTTTCTTAATGGAAAACTCACTGACACTGTTTATATGATGCAGCCACCGGGTTATGAAACCCAAGACTCTACACACGTTTGTAAACACAATAAGGCCATCTATGGCCTTAAACAAGCCCCACGAGCTTGGTATACCACTCTAGCACACACTTTACAGCTTTATGGTTTTAGAAATACTGTACATGATGTTGCTTTATTTATTAGAAAAACTAATTCTGATATCACATATCTACTAGTGTATGTGGATGACATAATCATCACTGGATCTAATGGAACTGTGGTACAACATATCATTGACAAATTGAATTATGTTTTCTCCTTAAAAGATCTAGGCAAACTTAACTATTTCCTAGGCTTGGAGGTAGAGTATTGTCATGCAAATAAACTGATATTAAAATAAGGAAAGTATGCAAAAGATTTATTACAAAAAGTAGGAATGACTGATGCTAATCCTATACCCACTCCTATGATAGCTGATCTGAAATTACATTCAAATGATTCAGAATTCTTTGATGATCCTAGAAAATATAGAAGCACAATTGGTGCTTTACAGTATTTATGTATAACTAGACCTGACTTATCTTTTTCAGTGAATAAATGTTCACAATTTATGCAGAAACCAACATTAGAACATTGGAAGGCAGTAAAGAGGATCTTGAGATACTTGCAAGGTACAATAGACTATGGGATGAGTTTCACAAGCTGTTCTGATCACAGGTTACTCGCTTTTGCAGATGCAGATTGGGCATCAGACTTGGATGACAGAAGAAGCACTTCTGGATATTGTATTTACATGGGAGCCAACTTAATTTCATGGAAATGCAGTAAACAAACCAAGGTCAGCCGCTCAAGTACCGAAGCAGAGTATAGAGCTATAGCAACAGCTCAGACAGAAATTATGGGGATTCAAATACTGCTAAAGGAGCTTGAGGTGCCTCATGATGTTTCTCCTACAATATACTGTGATAATTTAAGTAGTTTCCACTTATCTGCTAACCCTATTATGCATGGGCGTTCTAAACATCTTGAAACTGATCTCCATTTTATAAGACATCTTGTAAATCAGAAGCAACTTTATGTAGTGCACATTAGTGCTCAAGATCAAATAGCCGACGCCGACATAATGACTACGCCCCTCTCCATCAAATTGTTTAAAAGGTTTAGGGACAAGCTTAGGTTGGGTTCCACCCTACCTAAGCTTGAGGGGGAGTGTTAAGTATATACATGTATTTTGTATTCTTGTATTTGCTCTTTGTATATAATCTGTAGTGTACAAGGTGTGGGATAACGTTCATTCAATACAATACTTTTCAGCTCTTTCTTCTCTCTCTTCCTTACTTTACTCTTAGCTTCCTTCTTCTTCTTGTCTCTGTTCATACCTCTGTTCATGCTTCTTCAACAGAAGCTTTTGGTTCTTCTTGTTCTTCACTCAGGCTGCAGTGGCTGTGGTTATCCTCACAATACTATTATACACTAATGGCTGATTTTGGTGGTTGATTTTAGTGTATAAATAAAATTATTGATATAATATATTACAATAATTTTATACAACCAAGTATTTTAACAAACCAAGTCCAACCAAGTCCTTCTCTTCCACGCGCGCAACAAAAATGAGTTTTTCCTTCTTTGCTGCGATCGCGTATGGGTGTTCACGGGTCAGGTTGGTTCGTGTTTGTGGTAAAATAAGAACTGAATCAATTAAAATGTAATTGGTTCGGATTGGTTTGGTTTTTCATTTTTTGTGTATGGACCCGAACCAAACCAACCCGATTAAATGCGGGTTGGTTGGGTTCGGGTAGTCGGGTACCCAATCAAATATTAAATTTAAGGAAAATATTAAAAAAATTGAAAAAAAATACAAAAAAAAAAACATGTTAACTAATAAACTATAAAATTTATTAGAAACAAATCTTAAAAACAAGTTTTTCATGAGTTTATCAAGTTAGAATGAGTGATTTATTAAATAATATTTATATGTTATCATATTTTTTATTTTTTTAAAATTAATATTAAGGGTAATCGGATATACGGGTTGGTTCGGATTCCGCTCCCTCAGAACCGATACCCGAACCAATAGAGCTCGGGTATAAATCTAGTCCCTGATTACTCATCGGGTCTTAAATCAATTTAATTGATTCGGTTCGGGTCTGAAATGGATAATTGGGTACCCGTTACCATGAACGCCCCTAAACCGCGCCTTCTTTTATTCCTTGACGTCAAAGATGCAGCAACTAAGAGAAAGAAGGAGGAGAACCAGAATGTAGAGCGCTGACAGAAGAAAAATTGATACATTTGAGTGGTAAAAAATATAAAAATTCGGTTATGTAAGGCAAACTTTTTCTTGTGTAAGGCAATGAATGTTAACCAAATGTAGAAAACTTGATGATGTATGTATATAGACAACAGAGAATCTTGAAATAAACCAAAAGATGAGAAGACAAAAGAGGGAATAGAGAATTATAACTTACATAAGCTTAAGTCACCAAAAAAAACTTACATAAGCTTATAAGGATGCAGACAAACACCATCAATTACCTAATTAAACTCAATTTATTAATATCTATATGTATTCTATCATCGATTGCCTATTAGCTAGTAGCACTCAAATGGAAAAAGAAGAATACATGGATCAAACCACTTGTGAATGATTATAAAAGCAACCATTCACATGTAACAGTTGTGTTCGACACATTAACGGTAAAGTAACACATCAAAGGGGTGAATTTGTCTATTCTTTAAGTACTTAGGAGCCAATTTGAATCTTCAGAATTATTAGCCCCGCCAAATTTAAAATAAAAAATAACAATATTACGGAATCAACGTTAAGAAGCAATTAAGGAGATAATAATTTAATTATTATCTATCTAAAATTTATATGAGTTATCATCCATAATTCATATATCCAACATTAAGTTATTATCCGAAATTTATATGAATTATCATCTGTAGCATGTGTTGACTCTCTATTGCTCATAATGTGTTGGTTTTTATAAAAAATTCGGTAAACAAAAAGGATGTTTACTCTACTTTTATTATGATAGTCATTTGAATTTTAAAATCACAACCGATAAACAAAATGTTTTCGTAACATATAATCACACTTCTTTCTCTTTCTCCAAAAAAGATGAAATCTCGCTAATATGCCCATCAAATAATGATCCACTCCAATAATAAAATATGCCCAAACAGAATCAGCCCAACAAATCTATTTGACACATGACTAAATCCACAACAACCAACAAGTATTCATAACGGTTTATTTAAATTCATATAAATGAGCGTTACAAACTTCTAATTGTAACCGCAAGACCATATCCCAAGAAATCAGGAATTCATTTCCCATTTTCTAGTCCCAATTACTAACCTAAATTTAAATCTATAAATAGTCTCATCATTACTCAACTTAAGACTGTGCCCCACGGTGGGCGCCAATGTTCTGGATTGGTCACTTAGAGAAGAGGTCCTCCTCGAATGCGTCTTGGCTTCAAAAAGAGGGCGGACTTGGCTTCCAAGATGTTGACCAAGCTTGGAACGGCGGGGGTAGACTTGCAAGGCCACTCCGACGTTTAAGTCAGCAAAAGTATATTAGAGAATAAAGTATAAGAAGGAGAAAATTGCATACCTTGACTTGAGTAATGATGGGACTATTTATAAATGTAAATTTAAGTTAGTAACTGCTGCTAGAAAGTGGGAAATGAATTCCTGATTCCTTAGGATCTGATCTTGCGGTTACAATTAGAAGTTATTGTGGATTTAGTCATATATCAAATAGATTTGTTGGCTGATTCTCTATTTGGGCCTATTTTATTATTGGAGTAGATCATTATTTAATGGGTCATATCACTTGCTATCTCTTGATCCATTTTTTTTTATTATAAAAGTATGATCTCTCAGCATAATAAAGCTATAATTTTTACAGTAACAAATATTAGTCTAGGGTATTTCCAAATACTCAACAGCTAAATTTCTAATTATCCATTTAATTCAGCTCGCAAAAAAAATACTTCATAATTCATAAATATGTCTTTTTAATATCGTTTGTATATACATGCTGGACCCGATAAACGAGAATAAGCAAGATTCAAGTATTCATAATAGAAAAACACTAAGGAACTAACACATTATGATAAATAGGGAGCCAATATATAGTTGCAGATGATAACTCAATAAATTTTGGATAATAACTTAATCTTTAATATACGAACTACGGATGATAACTCATATAAACTTTGGATAATAACTTAAATTATTGGTTCCCTAACTCATATAAACCACAATCTAGCAAGTTTAACAAAAAATAATACAAGAGAAATCACCTTACGAGTCACACAACTTTAATCTAATACTCTACAATGATATGCCAAAGCCACCTGAATACATTAACACCTCTATATAAGCATGCTAAAAAAATTGACAATTCACGCTCCTTGGCTCCATTGGCCGTTTCAATCTTCATGCAGAGGACACGTTCCATTCCCGCAATACAAATCAAGAATCAAGAAATCACTTATTTATTTCAATCATCATATATATTTTACCAAGTTGAGCCTTATTCAATACTAGCTCCATTATGCATCAACATACATATCACAACCATAAATGACTTCTATCAATCAAATAAACCATTTATACCAGGACGAGAAATGCTAGGTAGCAAAAAAGTATATATATAATAAGATATTTAATGTATATTTTAACTTTTCTCTTTTAATTGAACCCAGTATATAACCTCCTAAAATATTTAATACATATTTTAACTTTTTTTTCTTTCAAATAACATTATCATAAATCCTCAATTAAATTAAATAATATACAATTTCAATCACCCTTTTAATATGATCCTAAAATTTTAAAAATCTATTTATTTCAATTTACATGTTATATTTTGAGTTGCAATGGTAAATAAAATGTTTATTTTTTTTATTTTTTTTCTTGAGATTAATGATTCTTATTGGGTGATGCCACTACAAGAAATTTGGCTTTAATCATTGTTTTTTATGTCACGTTTAAAAATCGTGACTATAGATTATCTGGGATCACAATTTTTCATCGGTTGTCACCGTTTTAAAACATGAATTAAAAAATAGTTATTGTCACTCTATTTTAAGAAAACATGACAACATATATTAGAAGTCATGGTTTTGAACGATGACCTTATGTTAATAGAATTATTTCAATTTTTAAGTCACTCTTTTATAGTTACATTTAAAAACTGTGACCTAAAAGTATTTATAAAATTAGGAATTAATTTATCTTTAATTTTTAAAAAATTAATATATCTAGTATTATTAACAATATCTCTTTTAGAACAAGATTAGAAATTAATTTCTCAAATACAAAAATATTTAATAGTCCAAAAAAAATTGTTCAATAATTTTATTGTAATACATTTATCACCAAATCAACTTTCTCTCTAAAATTTTACTCTTTTAAAATTTATATTCTATACTTATACATTTTCTCCAATTCTAACCCTAATTACAAAATCAAACACACACACATGCAACACCCCTCTTTCCCAACCTCAATACTCACCCACTCACACATGAGAGAAAAAAAGTGAAGAATGAATAAAAATACACATGAATTATTACACGGTAGACAAAAGTAGACATGAATTTTTTTAATGACTTAAATGTACACATGTTGTATATTTAGGTCCTTAAAAAATTCATGTGTACATTTGAGTCATTAAAAAAATTTATGTCTACTTTTATCCACCGTGTAATAATTTATGTGTACTTTTGTCCTTCTTAAAAAAAAAAAAAAAGGAGAAGAGACAAGAGAGAGGGATCGATCAAAGTGATCAACTTTGAGGGTTTAGGGACCCTAGATTGCGAAGAGAGAGAACCAAAGGGATATATTCTGATGCATATTGTCCTTGCTTCTTGATGGTTTTGAGACTTGTTTCAATTGGTCTTGAAATTTGTTGATTTTTGGGTTTAGGAACACCAATTACTGGTAAGACTTGAACTTCTGCAGTAGAATGTTTTGAGACTTGATTTTAGATTGACCTTGATTCTTGATGCAAAGTGTTGTTCACTTGAATTTTGGATATGAATATATGTGTATTAATAATTCTATCTAGTTAAGAGAGGCCCACATAAATGGCTAAATGCTAATTTATCTGTTTGATTTTATGACATTATTTTTGTAAGTTTATACGATTTAGGTTCATAGATTTTGGGGTGGAATTTTGTTCCTTTTTGTTTCCAAATTTCAATTTTCTGCAGTTGACATGCATCCCTGTGATAAATTCAAGGCTAAATATTGGAACTTGGAAGATGCTAATGTGTAAAACTTGCATGTACATGGATTGGTCAAACATTGTGGATTTTGAAATGTATGAACTCCTGATCTACCTGTTTCACTTTCAATTGGTTAATACATTTTCTTTCAAGTATAGGTTTCTATTCCCAGCATTGGTTGGCTTGTTATTCGGTTATGATATTGGTGCCACCTCAGGGGCCACAATCTACTACAGGTAGATTTGTTACTCAATGTCTTTCAATTACATTTTGTTGTATTACTAGTGCAGTAATTTATATAATGGAGCATTTGATTTGAATTCACAATCACCTAAGCTTAGTGGCATAACTTGGTTCAATCTTTCAGCTGTTCAGCTTGGACTTGTGGTATGATTTCAGCATCAAAGTTGGAAAATTTATTATAAATTTGCGGACAAGTTATCGCTGTATATACTAAATTACTAATTAGCTAGAATCTCTCTTTGTATGTCATACATAGGTCAGTGGTTCCCTTTATGGGGCCGACGACCTGGTGATAAAGAATCTGAGAGGCAAATAGAAGGGAACCTCGTCTCATTGAAGTCTGCATATGCAGATCAGGATTCAGAAGCGAGTTTCTTGTTTCAGGGCGCCAATATGAAGCGTTCATAATTGGTGGGGGCCTTGTCTTATTTCAACAGGTTGTTCATATACACTACATTGTATATACACATTTTGCAAAGACTAATATTGCATCTTAGTTTGTATATGAATTTGTTTTATTACTAAGTCTTATTTCAACAAGTTGTTTATATACAATACATTGTATATACACATTTTGAAAGAGTAATATTGCATCTTAGTTTGTATATCAATTTATTTTATTACTAAACTTCTATGAAAAATAATATATAAAAACGTGTGAAATAAGCTAGCTAATTTTTTTTTTAAACGAGTCTATTGTCACGGTTAAAAACAGTGACTATAGAGTAGTCTAATATCACGGTTGGAAAATGTGAATATAGATCAAAACGTAATTATAGATCAAAAGTCACATTTTTTGCTTTGCTGGAGGACAACCATGACTTTTGCTTAAAAAATCGTGACTATTGAACTATGGTCACCCTAGGTATTTCACACGGCTGAAAACCATGACGTGAAATCTAACGGTGACCATAAATCTATTGTCACAGTTTTCTTTAGTTGTTGTCACGGTTTTCAAATGTGACAATAGACCATATTTCTTGTAGTGTGCTAAAACATCACTTTTACACTAATATTCAATATATTATTTTTTTATTATATTAAAGGTAACATAAACTGGGTGTTATAGGAATTAAGTGAGAGCTGTTATTCATGAAAATATATAGATGTTAATTGATATTAAAAAATTAATATCTTTTTTACATTTTAAACCACTTTTTTCTTTAATTAATCCAATTTTTTTTCTTCTTGTAAGTTTTTTTTTCCACCTATTTAATTTTAACATAATTATGCATTGAAACATAATCATAATGCACAAGCTACTTAATATATATATATATATATATATATATATATATATAT
>JASCZI010030251.1:0-17582 GCA_036250425.1 Stylosanthes scabra
TATATATATATATATATATATATATATATATTAATCCATTCATTCATATATTTTCATATTTAATAGATTCATGCGTGAAGTACAAAATTTATAAAGTTTGACATAGAAATTTTAAGTACAAAATAATAAAGTCTAACATAAAAAAAAATAAATTACAGCAATTAAAAAATAAAAATTATTTTTATTGAAATGAATGAATATACTGTGTTACCGTATATAAACTTTTTTTTATAATAATATAAGTTTTAATAATGTTTATCTGAATTTGGTTTTCTACAGGACTTGGGTTCTGTGAACTATTCAAGGAATGTGTCATCGGTAAGCATTTAGTAACTATTATTGGCCCAAAAAAAATGTTATTTGCTTGTAAGCATTAAATATTCAAGTTAACTTTTACTTGGCAATGGTGATTAAGGGAGCAAGTGCAGCTGTGAATGCAATTGTGCTGCTTTATGTATTCCTCTTTCCCCATGCAACCATTTACCTTGACATGCTTTTACCAGTTCCTGCATACTTACTGGTAAGCTCTATTATTAATTATTATTCATCAACTTTTGCTTTGTCAAAACTGTGAAATTAAAAGTGGATGGAAACAAACTCATTCATGCATGCTTTTCTTTTCTTTTCTTTGTCAACTTATGTAATTAAGGGTGCTTTGTATATCGGATCAGATTTGTTCCAGATGTTAAAGGTATGGTCAAGGTCAACTCTCTCAAGCCTTATTTTTATTGACTTTCATTAATTTTCTTTCAAACCCATTTGTGTTCATTAATTCTACTAAAAACTTATTATTGTTGATTTTTCAAATTACAGGAAAACAGTAGGATATCAGGATCTGCAAATTTGGGGGGTGCTTTAGTTGCAGCCATTGCCTGGGCAAGAATTAGGAAACGCATCTAATTTCATTAAAAAATAGTTTTTTTTTTAAGACTCACGTCCATTTATTTTTATATGAAATTATAGTTGAAAATTTTTGGATAAATTTAACATATTTAATTAAATTACTATTTTAAATATTAATTTTATGTGAAGCTAATTGACTTAAGTTTAATGACTTTGATGTTAGAAGAATGTCAGTTAAAAAATTATGTGGATGCTTTGCATGATATACTAGATGGGGTGTATATGGAACCGGATGAAGTTGGGTCTTTTTTGACCCAGGCCTGATCCAAAATATATATCGGGTCTATTATTGAGACTTTAGCCCGACTTCAAACCCGATGAAATTTTCTTCTTTTTGGACCGGGTGAAACCCGGGTGAAGCCGGGTCTACCCGAATTAAATTAAAAAATTATAATCATCGATCATAATAATATAAGCAATAATACTATTAATTTTAGCCCCAAATAATTTTTTTCAATATTAATAATTATAATAATAATAATAATACTAACTTATATTACACATAATTAAAGAATTCTATAAATTTATCCAAAGAAAAAGAATGTTATAACTTTCAAGCAATAATTTTCAACAATAATTCTCAACTAACATATATTGAAATTATTAATTTTGAATTTTTCTCTTTTCTTCGAAATAACCATGTTCTTGACTCATGTAATATAATTAAAAACCTACATTTTAATTTTTAGAACTAGAAGTTGGACCGTATAATAGTGGGTCTAGTGGGCTCATAACATATTTGGGCCAAACTTTAAAGTTTCAAGTAACATATTTATATTTTTTGTATATAACATAATTATATCATATATAATTTTACAATTTCACTACTATAAATTTTAATTGTTTACGTTATTTTTATACTACCGAGCCACCGGGTGACCCGAGCCTAGGCCCAGATCCGATTTCATATTTTTATTGGGTAGGTTTTATTGGCTTAGACCCTAACTCGGATTGTTTCAAACCCGGATAAAAAATAACCCAAATTTCATCGGGACTGAACCGGACCTTGGGCCGGTCCGAGCCATGAACACCCCTAATACTAGATATTTTATTAGTCTTATTATAATAACAAAATGAAATATATTCATTTAAATGGATAGCTTTCTAAGTTTATAGTGATCAAAATTAAAAAATATAATAATATGACTTCGTATAACTCTATAGATATTATTTTTTGAATTAATATTTTTTTAATTAATAAACTAACTAATAAATTAAATTTAAAAGGAGAACATCTAAAATATTAAAAATAAAATATCCTATATTATATAATTAAAAAATTTTAAAAATCATATATATATATAACTTTATAAATATATTAAAAAAAACAAAATATCTAAAACTTTAAAAAATAAAACATTTGAGTTTTTATTAGTTACATAACAATTTAGCATTACTCTTTTAAAAACCAACTTTCTTAAGATTTCATCCTTTGCTATTATATCATCATATCTCAATGGACTAAAATATTCATTAAAACTAAAAACAAAAAGTTAAAAATATTATCCAGTATAACAACTAATGAAAAACTATGGTTGTTCTTGAAAAAAAATAAATAATTAGATTTATCCGTTAGAACTCTTATTTTTATCATTATTGTATAAGCTTTGTATCTCACATTTTTATATCTGAGCTTTGTATTTTTTTACAAAAGTTCTAAGGATGAATTAAGATAGATAAAGTTAAATTTAAGATGTTATGGCATTTCATATTTAGGATATTTATCTAAAAAAAAAAGCATAACTTTCTCAAATAGCCCTTTTTTTTTTCTGAGCATGAGCATGACCAAGAATTTTAATTTTCCTTTAATAAAATGTATCAAAAATAAAATAAATTAAAACAAAATAAAATAAATTCTACAACCAAAATGATTGAAAATTATTCCCGATGTATGATGTATCCAAATTATACTGCCATTTAAATCTTTTAGTAGCTACTTATACTAAATTTATATATATATATTTTTTTATTAGAAACGGCGCATAAAATCTTAAGAGAACTACACAAAAATTATTCTACTGAATGAAATACCAGCAGTATCAACAAGAAAGGAGAAGAAATAACAGAAAATAAACTATGATAATAAAAAAATAAACCATATCCCAATATGCTAATCTATCGGCACAACTATTTACTTCCCTAAATTGATGGTGAATTTCCCAGCTTGTGAAATTGTTGCACCGTTGCAAAAAGGCACTAACCAAAGCACGAGTAGAATGAAAATGAGAGTCAAAATTAAAATGAGTACAAAGATTTATAGTACTTTTGAATCAACTTCAATGCTAAAATAGGTAATATTCAAGCTCATAGCTAAGTCAATACCAAAAAAATCACCTCATAGTTCAGTTGTAGTAACAGTGGAGGAGCCTATATTTACACTAAAACAGGCTAGAAACCTCTCATAAAATTCCAACACAAGCAGCATGAACTTCTTTAGTAACGGATCCATCTGTGTTCAGCTTTACAAAAGGTAAGGGAGGGGCCTCCATTGAATTTGTTTCTCCACAAAGGAACCCACCTGATTTTTGTCCTCATAAATTCACTATGAGCAAAAAAATAAGCAAGATAGGTGGCTAAGGTAGAAATAGAGTCTTCACTTATTCTCTTTTCAAATTCAAAGATAAAAATATTCCTGCAAAACCACAAAGAATTTATAATACAGAAAAAAATAAGGGTTTAAGAGATATTTTGATAAGAGAATTGAGAAGAAATATTTTCTAGCAGCCATTTATTAAGAGATTTGCTAAAAAAATCTTTTTGAATCTTAACTCAATTAAGTATCTATGCCATTTCATGTTTTGTTTTTATACACCTTTAAATATGCCTTAGATTTGATTTAATCAACTCTTAATGCCTAATTACTAATTTAACATGATAAACATAAATTCACCAAAAAAAATGATAAAAATAAATACATAATTAAAAAAATTATTTTATAATTAAAAATTTGTACACCAAAAGGAGTGATTCTTTCTCTATATTAGCCTATGACCACAAAACATATAACAGAACAGAGAAAAGATATAATTTTCTTTGGTGACTAGAAAAATAATAAAAATAAATAAATAATTATAAAATAATATAATGTATCTCTACATTACTTATAATTATTTTTAATTGGAAAAAAAAACTATATGTACATACACTAAAAATTATATTATTATTAAGTTAATTATTATGTTATATATATATATATATAAATAATTATGTTATATGTATATAAAAAAATTATGCATTAAATAATTATTTATATATATATATATAAATAATTATTTAATGCATAATTTTTTTATATACATATAACATAGATAGTATAAAAAATAACGGGAATTAGCTTAGTAGAAATAAAATAAAACTTAGACAAACTTGACTTCTAAAATAAGAGAGTTTGAATATTTAAAATAAGAACGATAATTAATTCGGTAAGATATACCACTATATACTTTTATACATCTTATTTATAATACGAAAAATATAAATATCAATACTAAAAATTCACAAAACACATGAATGAAAGATATAATAGCACATAGCACATAAATAGTGTATTTTAATTAAAAAAAAAGATAATAAATGTATAAAGGTATAAAATAATATACATAGATTAATTCTAATGGATTATTTGTGTGTGTTTTGTTTTTTTTTGTCTAATTGAATATTTATGTCATATTTTTATTATTAGTTAATTACAATAGATCTAATTTATAGTTCACAAATAAATCTGCATCAACAAAACTGATTTTTTTTTTTTAAAAAAAAAGAAAACGTACATATTATCAAATTAAATTATCAATAGGGGTTAACTTACTCTTAAACTTCTTTAAAAGGTAAAATATAACTAATTTAATATTTTAGATGTAGATCTATTTTATCTAACTAAATTCAATTAAGTAATTTATTTTATATTAAATAAAAAATTATTTTAATGTTAAATAAAAAATTATTTTAATATTATTTTTTATGTTATTTAATATTAAAATACTTTTTTATTTAGTATAAAAATAAATAATTTAATTAAACTTAATTTATTATAAATATCAATATCTTAGCAAGTTAATAGCATAAAATATTTTTAACTTGTCACCATTTATTTTTTACTAGATAACTAAATGAAATAAAATACACAGATGCTACTTATACAAATAATTTTATCAATCAAATCGGTTCTATTATAACAAAAATTACTCTCACATCAATGGAAGAATAAAAAAGAGAATAACCAAAGGGAAAAGACTAGTTAAATTTTGTTGGTAAAAATGTTTATATATTTTTTTTCTTCTTTTTTTTTCTTTTTCTAATGGCTTTGTCTCAGGGGTTTTTGATTCGAGTAGATTTATTTATTTTTTTTTTTAAAAGGAGAAATTTGCAGGAGAAGAAGCAGGAAAAAGACCTTGAATCCAACCACCACCAACTCGCCACGTGTCACATAAATGATCCTACGATCAGATTCTATCTTCTGCAATTAATTAATTTTAATTAATATCAATTTTTTTTAAACAAGCTTCGTCTCTATCAGAAAAAAAACCACCATTTATTTTTCACTCTCCCTCTGGTACGAAAATTATCCCCCTTTTTCTTTAATTAATTATTATTTATTTATTTATTTATTTATTATTATTATTATTATTATTTTTCCCTTTTGCATGCCTTCCTCTTCTCTGTGATTCGATTATACTAATTTTTTCGCCCACCCCATCTCTTCTTCCCCGCTTCTCGAATTAAAAAATCAGATAAAGTTTCGTCTTTTAAAGTTTTTATTGTATTGGGTGGTGCGTTTTCGGTTTTTCCCTCTGCAAATTTATCCCCCTGTAATTTTTTTTCTGTCTCCTTCGGTTATTGAAAGAGAGAGTGAGAGAGAGAGAGAGAAATGAGGTGGGAAAAGGTTCAGATGAACCCTTTAGAGGGTAATGAAGGAGGAGGGCCAGGGAAGAGGTGGGGTCACACCTGCAACGCCATTAGAGGTGGCAGACTTGTCTATGTCTTCGGTGGTTATGGCAAAGATAACTGTCAGACCAACCAAGTTCATGTCTTTGACACTGGTGAGTGCCACTCAACTCTGCCACCCCTTCTTCTTTTTTTTCCCAATGTTGTTTCTTTTTTTGTTTGTTTCTGTGATCATGTTATTTTTATTTTAATCTGCTGTGTGAAATTTTGTTGTTGTTGTTGTTGTGAGGAGAAAAAATAATTTTTTTTTTATGGTTTATTTTTCGAAGGTTCTGTTTGTTTCCTTTTATGTTGCTATTGATAGATGGTTAGATAGATTCATGAAATCTTGAACACTTACTTTGCAGTTATACTTTGGTTGTAGGTCTTTATATTAAGAGGTTTGATTACATTTTGGTATGGTTTGTGAGGTACTGAGGTAGTGAGGTCTCATAGGTTTATGTTGATTCTCTGTTGTGTGCTGATAGAAAATATGTTCACATATTTTGCACAATTGAAAATCTATTTGTTTTTGGCCTGCTGAATCCACTTAAAACTTTGTATTCCAAAAAAAAGTGTCTATTTTTATTTTTTATACCTTTTTTGTATAGGTTTTGAGGGATTTGGAACTGAAAATATTGATATATAGGGCAAAAATTAATCTACGTGTACCACTGTGCACCTCCATACACCCTTGTCTTCTTCTTCTATTTTGATTTCTGTGTTGAGGTACACTATTTTTGTGCTATCGTATGTTGTATTCATGTGTTGTGAATTTTTCTGTGCTGATGTTTACATTTTCTGTATTATAAATGGGATGTATGGAGGTGTACAGTGATACATGTAGCATTATCGATATGGCAATATGACATGCTTAATATGTGTGTGTGCGGGCATGTGGGCATATAATATATGGAGTGCATTTCTTTTGCAGTGATTGAATTCTATTATTCTTGGCTTCGGCTGGTTAGTGTGTGCATTCTTTATTTTCTCAGTGATCTTTGCTGATTTGCAGTGAAACAGAGTTGGAGCCTGCCTGCAATAAAAGGCACCCCGCCTACTCCAAGAGACAGCCATACTTGCACTGCAATTGGCGATAATCTGTATGTGTTTGGGGGTACCGATGGCATGAACCCGTTGAAGGATTTGCATATTCTAGACACTTGTGAGTTTTCATTTTGTTATTTATGCTACACGGGTTGGTCTCATATCATAATCTTGATACCCATTTTGCCTCAAAAAGCCAAGATTTGAAATGCATGAATTTTCAGCTGAAGTTGAATGATATATATATATATATATATATATATATGAATAACCTGTAAAATTCTGGTCCTGCATTTGTTTTTTCTTCTTTGATGATAACGCTGGAAATTACTGCTATGCCTAATTACAAGCTTGTTACCACTTTGATATTCAACTTGCTGATGTTAAATCATTTTTAGCTTCACATACGTGGATATCTCCAACTATAAGAGGCGAAGGGCCAGAGGCACGGGAGGGTCATAGTGCAGCAGTTGTTGGCAAACGGCTATTCATCTTTGGTGGTTGTGGAAAATCTGCAGATAATAATTCTGAAGTCTACTATAATGATCTTTATATATTGAATACAGGTGATTCTCCCTAATCATGCAACCTGCTATTGATTAATGTAATTTCACCACACAACTAATACCATTAATATCTAAATGTGAAAAAGGTTGATTATTTCTTACCACTCCTCGATTTATAGAAACATTTGTATGGAAGTGTGCTACAACATCAGGCACTCCACCATCTCCGCGTGATAGCCATACTTGCTCGTCTTGGAAAAACAAAATTATTGTGTTAGGGGGTGAAGATGGTCATGATTATTATTTGTCTGATGTCCACATCCTTGATATTGGTATTAATCAGCTCTATCCTTTTCCAATGAATTGTTATATTTGTACTTCAATTAATAGCCTGCCCGAAATGGACATCTATTAGAGTATAATAATTTCTTTGGAAATTCTTTCAATATTAGATACTCTAATTTGGAGGGAGCTGACTACATCAGGCCAACTGTTGCCTCCTCGAGCCGGTCATTCTACTGTCGGTTTTGGCAAGAACTTGTTTGTATTTGGTGGCTTCACAGATGCACAAAACCTATACAATGACCTCTATATGCTTGATATTGGTATGTTAAATAGAGCTTATGCGCATTCTTTGTGTTTTTAAGTTTATTCTGAAAGTGGTGGCATTATATCTTTGTCAATAATGGTTGAGTTGATATTCCACAATAGTCTTTCATTTCTGAATTCTGATTGGGTGTAGATACTGGTATTTGGACAAATGTTACAACAACGACCAATGGCCCGTCTGCTAGATTTTCTGTAGCTGGTGACTGTTTAGACCCGTTTATGGGCGGTGTTCTTGTGTTCATTGGTGGTTGTAATAAAAGCCTTGAGGCCCTGGATGACATGTATTTCCTATACACAGGTTCGATTTTGTTTTAATTACCAGTAAAGATTTTTCTCCAATAACATCTTGGTTCTGTGATTCCTCTTGATTATTAAGTATATAACAATCGTAAGATGTTTCATACTTTTAGGGATTGCTAGGGAAAGTGAACAGAGACCAGAGAAGTTATCTTTAAGAAAGCAGTTGAAGCTAAAATGCCAAGAACAAAATACCAATCCTGTTCAAAATCAAGTTCTGGTTAGATATGGAGTCGGTGCTGATGTTAGCCCGCTCATGACAGTGTTGAATTATAGCCAGCCAAGTAAGTAACTTAACCAATGTGTAAAGTTTTTTATCTACAGACACGCAATTGTCTAATTTTGTCCTTAAAGCGCTATGACTTTAGGCTTTTATCTGATCAAAGATTGTATACTTGACGGTCTTACATTCAAAGATTCCTGCTGGTTAGTTCGATAAGTCTAAGGCACCAAGAACTACTATTTTTGGTTCTTCAGGCAGTGTGGATAAACTTTTTCTATAGGCTATCATTAATTCAGTGTTGACTAAAACAATGATATTCTCCCTGAAGAAGTTTTTATTTCGGTTACTTAGTTGAGGAAAAGAATGGGAAATATGCTTGTGTAATTAATTACTTTTTAAAATACCAGTTTGGGACAGTTGAATATCCTGTATTACGAATGCAGGTAGAATAAATCTCCCTGTAAATCAAGGCTTCACTCCTGGAAAGAAAATGTTTGAATGCAAGGTTACTGAATCCATCTCAGAAGGATATACTATCGAAACTATTATTGATGGAAAGCTTCTTCGAGGTGTTCTGTTTTCAAATAAGCCAAAGTCATTGCACTCAGCTGCTAATACTTCAACCAGGTATATATATTTCCTTCTAAATTTAAATATCGAAAATTTTGTTTTTCGTAATTTTAAGTATTTTCTAAAACTTTTCTAGATTATGAACATTATAATTCAACGCATTCCAAGTGATAAGGACCAAAATCAAAACAGAATTTAAAATGACCCACATTTATAGTGATTAAAAGATATTAAAAGTAAGCATTTTTTTTTTTTTTATGTAGTTTCATTTTAACATGTGCTTGATTGTCGAAGCAGGAAAAGGGCAGGTGGCGACACTGACATTGTTGTCTCAAATGGTATACACCTTGATAAATCGAAGATTCCTAAAGTGACCAAGCAAGATGAAACGGAAAACAGACAAGCAATTCACCGAGACAGTTTGGAATCTCATGACCACCGTGCTGAAGATGTTGCTGCCCTTCTATCAAGCAACCTGACAGCTGCTGACACTTCCGGCACCCCTAAGGTTAAGTTATTCTATTACCTCTGTTGGACATAGTTCTAAAGTAGTATTGCAGAGATTGTTAAACAGGAATGCTTTTTCCTAGATGCTTCGATATATATTTATATATATATTTTTTTATAGTATTGAATCTATTTTCTTGTCAGTTGCCATCAGCATAGGTGGTACTGAAAATGGCATAACTTAGAGTACTCATTGCTTGAGATTTTTTGTTTTCACCGAGTTTTATTATTACATGCCGTATATCTGCTCGTTACCAATAATATTTTTGTTTCGTATAGACTATTATGATGCTGCTGTTAATGCTAATTTTATATCTGTACCACTGACAATGTTTTATTGTGTTCCCTACCTGGCATGAATTATGTATTTCTTGCATGAACTTACGTCAGAAGATACAATGCACGAATACGATCTAGCGAATCCTAATGAGTTTAAGATGTTATCAAATAAAAGGGAATACCGGGAGGATTTTTTCTTGGGTTTTTGCTTAATATATATATGACTATTCTGCAGGTTTCTGCTAACCCAGAACCTGAACCTGTTTCTTTGAATCGAAGTGATGATGGGAAAAATGAAGCACCCCAATCTGTAGGTGAAAACATAAAAAATGATGGAGCAAATGACATAGTAACTTCGAAAACTGAAGTCCAAACTGATGGCCAAACAAGTGTACCGATTTCCAATTTTGAAGTTCCAAGACATGATAACAAAAGTGATGCACCGAACTGCAGCTTTGATTTTCTGAAACCTGCTCCAGCTGAGGCTGCTGTCTGTCTACCAAATCAAGGTATGTTTATGGTTTACCCCTTGTTCACTCATTTGCATTTATTGTCACTTTTTTCGGGGCTTGCAATGGTGGGATAATTAGTTAAATAGTCGGATAATTAGTGTTTCGTCAAGAGACCTCTATCTCGGAAAGGAGTCATCATTTGGAATATTTTCCATCCGGATTACCGAACTATAATAATCTTCTTCATTTCAATTATTTCTGTTAAAAGTAGAGTATGGCTGCAGCAATATGCTATGTCCCCTTGCTGGAAAGAGAGATCATCTAACCCTAGATGGATCGTTTTCTGTTTTATTACTTGTTTGTTGATCATACATGGAAAGCCAGATTACTTTTTCCTTTCTTTCGTGGAACCTGTTCATTTTCTTGAGAACACGCACCCAACGACACAGTTAATATGCAAATTAAACTTATCGGATATGCACATCGGTGTAATTGTAATGTTGCTGTCTTGTGAGCTTGTATCAAACTCGGGTTTGGCACCGTAATATAACGTTTCCCTCTGAATAACCAGGTGTAATGGCGGATTGCACGACTCCAAGGACCGAAGAATGCAGCGAACCAGCTAAGCTAATCTAATCTGAACTCGGATATTCGCCGATGGTTATGAAGACCTAGTCTGCGTGGCGTTTTGTACATTCCTCTTCTCAAGGTGATGGAGGTTCATATAACTGGTGGTATAGGCTAACATCTTGGATTGGTTGGGATACATATAAGTACTATTTATTTGCTGGATCTGAAAATTTATGATTACCTTTAGGAGGTGTAGGTAGTGATAGAAAGTAGCCTTTAATTTAGTAATTTATCTTTCCATTTTTTTTTACATTCCTGTCTTCATTCACTTCAAGGAAGAAAATTTTGTTGAAGTCTATTATTCTTTCTCTTGCAGGCATCAATGGTTAGTTACTCTAATGTTCTTCTTGTTTCCATCATATAAGAGCCTTTTCTTTTCTTTTTTCATTATTATTATTCTTGTTTTTAGTTATATTGAGGCATATGTTGATTGATGCCTGCAAAGTGTTTTATTTTTATTTTTGTTCATGATCATAGGGTGACAGCTCCTCTATCTGTAACTGTCACCATCATCTTCATTCTCATGGGGGTAGTTGGCCTTGACAGTTGAGCAATCTCCTAAGCTAACCAAACCATGATTCTGTTGAAGTCTTCAGCCATGAAGAGTGTTTGTTGCATGTGCTGCTTCTCACTGTGGACATTATTTATACCAACCATGCATAAAAAATAATGCTATTCCTACGCCAAATTTACACTGGCATAAAAATACAGTTATTATTAATTAAATATAAAATAATGCTTTTCGCATATCTTTTAGACACCAGCTTTATACTCATAAAAATACGATTATTATAGGCAGATTATAAAAAGATTATAAAAAGTGAAAGGTAGTTAACGCATTAATGATAGTAATTTATGAGTGTTAATTTGGTGTGTATTAAAAAAGTATGTGGATAGCGAAATCGATAAATATATATTTTAATTTTCGCAAAAAATGCAATTCAGTTGACGTATAAAAAAAAGTTACCATATTTTTTTATGGGTGTCATTTTAGTGTTTCCATTTTTATGATCTTGGAAGTTTCTTATAAATAAAGCTATGGGCTGCCTTATTTAAGCAACAAAGAAAAAAGCCCAAAAAGTTGAGATCAGAATTCAGAAGTGACTCAACATGGAGGAAGTTGCCTTTCTGTTTTATTTGGTGTCTGCTCAATTCTCATAACCTATTTTCATTTGGTTGGTAACTGCCACCCCAATATTCTTCAACTTTGCATGTGCTAAAGATGCATTTAGGTACCCGCCATATCCATATAGAAGTAATGATTACAAGTTTTAATTTATTCACTTAATACTTTAATAAGTAAAAATTTAAATATACATCTTATCTTTTTAAAGAGTTTAATTTTAATGTCACAATATAAAGAATTTTACACGATTATCTAATTAAATTTATTATTTATATGACTTTGATAGCATAGAATTTAAAAATTAGTGGGACAATATATGATTGGTTGTCTATATAAAAATTCTTTTACATCACAATATGAAAATTAAATTTTTAAAACTTAAAGTCGAAATTTACTTTATTTAAAACTTAGAAAGATAACTCGAAACTTATTTTATTTAAAATCTAGGTAGGTAAATTAAGATATTTGAACCTCTAAAAGTAAAGAAAAAGATATTTAAAAATGGATATTAATAAAAGCAAATGTTATGATTAGCATGTTTTTCAATGAAAAGGGAAGAAGGAACAAAGATTGCTCATTTTACCATGAAAAAAAGTTAAAAGTGTAATGCTCATATTCTTAAAAAAGTTAGTTATAATTTTTACTTTTTATCGAACTTCACTCTTCATTCTTCAGTAAAGAAATGTTAAGTTTTTATCATTGGATCGTGTTTTCAAAAGGATTTTCACTCTCCAATAAAAACAATGTTAATTAATTTTTACTTTTTACCGAACTTCATTTTTCATTAAGTTTATTCTAAGGATTTTTGTATTTTTTGTGTTGAGATAATTATTTAAGAGTTTGGGTTTGGATATTAAAACCTTTGAAATTTTCTTCACTATTAACATTTTTTCACAGGAGCATTCATTCAAGTTTTGTGATGACATACTTGATTAGAGGAGTACTAAGTCCTATTTAATTAAGGTAATTATTCATAGTATTGTAATAGTGAGTGACATTATATTACAGAATTGTCAATTTCAGCATTAAATACACTATCAAGAAATAGTGAGAAAGCTACCAAGAGAATGTGACATGTTCCATCTTCTATTCTCTGTCTTTAATGGCCAAAATATCAATTCTCTTGAGCTTGCAAAGCCATCTCTTTAATGTCGTTTTGTAGGTTCCACACTAAACCAAATAATTACTTGTCTTAAACATCTTTTCAATAATGTTTCAAATCAAGCTAAGAATTTGGTTTTGGATGGAGATAGATGTATGTTATCCTATTCAAATCAAGCTGAGAATATTACATCAAATCTTGCATTAAAAAAATTATATATATTCTTAATTCCAACTATGCACCGAAATTATTGTTATGGTTGCTTTTCTTCTTCTTTTCTCCCTCTTTTAATTAATTAATTAAAATTTTTAATTATTCTTTTTATCAGTCATTGCCTGATATCTATGTCGTGTAAGTGAGTCTAAATTTTTTTAATTAATTAAAAATATATATTTTTAAAAGTATTTTAAATTAATTACTAAGGCCGTGTAGTGCAAGAGTTAAATTTTTTTTTTTAAAAAAAGAAAAAGCAAAAAACTAAATCTGAATGATCATAAGATCAACCTTAAATACAACATATGATTTATTTAATGCAAGTATATATAGCATTATTCCTTATATATTTTGTTTGGCTCATTATTAATTAGTTTATATAATAATCTTGAATTATAAATGAAACTGAAAGGTCATACTTTGCTAAGGTAGGTGATTAATTAATTAACATGAAATATTTGGGGCTCCAAGTTGGTCATTTCAATAGCAAAATCAAAGACCAAATAAAATAATATAAAAGTTAACGTGTATTAGCTAATAATTAAATCTATCCGAAAAGTAGAAGTTTAAAAACAAAGAAATTATATCTCAATTAAAATATACAATATAGTTCATGAGAAGTGCCCAAAACATTGAACATTATTAAAATAGTAAAAAATCAAACTACTTTTTTTTTTCTTCTTTTTTTTATTCTCCCTCAGATTCAACATTCAATAACCACTACTTTACTTCTAATCAAAGCTTTGACATAAAATATGGGAGTTTCCTATATTCAAATATATAATAGCAAGAAAAAAAAGGGATCAATTTTCCTTCCCTTGTTTCATGGTTACACAATCTAATTCAACTTTTTGGAAATTATATAGAGGTAGTTTCATTCACTAATCATGTCATGAATTTTCACATATTATTATGATATTTATTGAAGTGCCTCCACAAATGTTAACACACATATATGCATAATATAATAATGTGCCAATCAATGAATTGTTACAGATAATATATGTTTCTTGGAACATGGGTTTAAGAGATGATTGAGATTGGGATAGGGTAGTTGGTCCTCCCTTGGCACACCACATGTGAGATCCTTCACTTTATGAATGTGGGGTTCCATTAATTAGGGTCTATAATTTCTATGTCCCTATATCACTATCACTTTCTGATTACATATCAGTTTAATTTTAACGTGCTAATAGCATAAAATGTAAAATAATAATGCTAAGTAATTAATAAAAATTTAGCCAATATAATAAATACTTTGAATTAAATGTTTTATTTATTTATATTTTGGATATTCTATTTCTAAAAAATATAAAATTGACTGATGGTTGTTTTAGGTTTTAGATGTTTTATTACTTTTATCGTAAATATTTTATAAACAATAATTATAAATATTTTATTTTTTATTGATTGATTTATTGACTAAAAAGTTATCACTTATCTATACTTTTTCAATACAAAATTATTTTATTATATTTATTTTTTAATAATCATTCACACAATTAATATAAAATATAATTATTTTTCTAAAATAATATTATATAATTAAATATATGTGTAAAATTATTTTACACAAATGGTCTATCAAAATCGTTTATACATAAATATATATAAATGAATGCAAAGTGTATGATGTTCCTCCATTCATGCACATAACATAAACCAATTATTGAAATGGATGTATCATGATGCATGGGCCATTAGGTCTGCATAAAATCTAGCCATTCAGCTTGGTCAAGAAAATTAATGAAGAAACTAATTATAAGGGAAAAGTGAGGGTAAAATTAAACCATATACATAAAGACCATGTTTGTTTTAGCTATTTTTGGTAAAATTTTGAATCGACTAAGTTTTCATATGGTTTAGGTATGAACAATACATGTTGTAATGCAAAGATGAGGACCACATTTTTAATGCAAAGGAGAAACAATATTTTTTACATTTTTAGAACATATTTATTTTTTATTTCCTTTTAGAATTGGGGCTCCAATTCTAGAACAATGTGTCGTGGGTTAGCACCAATATAATAGTGAAACTTAATTTTCAGTAAATAGTGCATACATTAAATTAAATTTATATAGCATATAGTTTATCATTGTTTGTAAATATATATGTACATGTTATGAATCCATGTTTATATGGAGGGATTTATTCAATACAGTCATAAATAATACAAACATGGATTTTATTAGAAATATATGAGATTTATGTTTATATTTTATTTTAAATTTTATAAAATATAAAAATCAAAATTTGTATTATAATAAAACAATAACTTATAATATATATATATATATATATATATATATATATATTTTGATGTATTGACAATATAAAACATTACACAGTTATGTAATCATATTCATTCTTTTAAATGATAAATCATAAAATTAATGAAAACAACGTTAATCAATTAAATATATGTGTAAAATATTTTTAATTGACCATGTATTAAAATTATATATATTTGACTTGACCCAAATATTAAATGCTAAGAATTGGTTGTTGAGAAATTGTAATGGCATCCATGTTGTGTAGGGTGGTGTCTTTAATTAGAGATTAATAAACTCATTAGTGACACAATAAACTTTAACCTTTATCGAGTTCATCAATCATAAAAGGGAAGAATATAATAAAATAAAATACTAGTACAAAATAAATAAATTTACAGCATGATGATCATTGCAAGTAAAGAGAATTTCCATAATTTTTTTTTAAATGATATTCTATCACTAGTAGTTTTTTTTTTAATTTTTAATTTATTTTTACTCGGTCAAGATCTGCTCAAACCGTGTATTTAGTTATGGTGGTAGGAATGCAAGGTTTCTCTGATCTCTGTAAGTCACAACTCACAAAGTATTCTTTTCACGCAACAGGTTCACACAATCACACACTGTTTTAATATATTTGTTTTTTTATAATAATAATTCTAGTTATAAATGTGAGTTTAATTTTAATGCATTAAGAGAGCGCGAGTCTTCCAATCATAATCGTTTTTTGGATGACTAATCACGAGTCAATAAAAAAAATTATAAATATAACATTATATGATTTAATATACGTGTAAAACATGGAAAATACATCAAAATTAAATTCTATAAGTTTTTCTCTTCCTATAAATTATAGGAAGATTATATGGTATACCGCAAAAATGGCGATATACCAGTTTTCCAACGCTTTTAACCGTTGATCTTAATCATATATTAATTTTATAATTAAAATCAATCAAGATCAACAGCTAAAAAACGGTGAAATACCAGTATGCTACGATTTTGACGGCATGCTATATAATTTTCCTAAATTATATAACTAGTAATTAATCAAATGTATGGTGACATTTTGATTTTGAGGAGTATAATAAATCCTAAGTTTTGATTGCAGTATAGGTAGGCATAGGTAGGAGGAGTGTTGAGGCATGATCTGCCTCCATTTTCATGGTGACAAAATCACATGGCAGAAGACAAAGATGTTGACCCACATACCCTCCATCTCACATGGTTTTGTGAGATAATAGCCTTGAGTACCTCTCTTCTGACCCATACAAACATTTCTCGCTCACCACCTGTTTGTCTTTATCTCCCAAACAAAAACCAATTACTAATACTATTATAAAATACTTTTTATGCCAGCTCTGACCACATTGGTTCCACATTTTCATCATAATTCATATCATATAACTATATATTATTATTATTGTTATTATAATCAATAATACACCCTCCTAACACATTAACACAATCCTTCTTGGATCTGCAGAGATTTTCATTCATTTCACAGTTTCTGCATTGGTACTAGTAGTTTCATTTAAGGCTGTTCTATCTTTTATGCGTGTGTTTGTTTCTTAGTTTTATTTTTTTGGTGTGTGCATTGTGCATTGTTATTGGTCCCCTTCCTTTTTACATTTGGCTTATTTTGGTTATAAGCACATAGGGCATTGTTGGGTTTTTTTTTGTGAAACTCAAGAACCCAAAAAGGGAAAACAAAAAAGTCATAATTGGAAAAGAATTCTTGGGATTGCAGTTACAGTCAGCAAAAGTTGTTCTCTTTCCTTAGTTTCTTGCTAGAAGCCAATTCTGTGGTATCTGTCTTTCTGATCACACACAGCTGTTTGAGGATAGTACTCTTTCTTTTTTTTCTTATGTGAAAAGAAGGATTATTATTACAAATTGGGGCCCTGTAATTCTAGCAAAAAATG
>JASCZI010030251.1:19392-45938 GCA_036250425.1 Stylosanthes scabra
CGCGAGATACCATCAAATCCACACCAAGGCTAAAAGAGCTTCCTAGACTTTCCCTTGACAGCAGGGAAGTTTCTTGGCATACTTACACCTCTGATTCAAAGCCCAATCGTCTCTCAAGAAATTTCAGTACTGGTACTTCCAACTCAGATAACAAAGTCTCGAGTCTGCAAATACAGCCTTCAGCATCACAGAGCCGGCCAACGAGTGTTGTAGCAAAATTAATGGGGTTGGAAGCATTGCCAGCATCCAATTTAGCCAGTGAGACTCATTCAATTCTGAGTGAAACTGGCTCAAGTCAAGGTGATGATCAATTTCCAAGATCATCAACAAATGGACTCATTAGGCCACTCCGAGTTTCCAATTCCCCGAAAAGCTCAATGAAAGACGTGAGTTCCCCACGCAGGAAGAACCCCGATTTGGTTGTGAAGCCTATCTCAAGTTCAAGGCATCCTATTGAACCTGCACCATGGAAGCGGCGAGATAGAAATCTAAGTTCACCAAGACCAAGTTCCAGGGCCATGAAGGCTACAAGAATAACAGATTCATTCCCTTCAGTTTACAGTGAAGTTGAGAAGAGACTGAAGAATCTTGAATTTGAGCAATCTGGGAGAGATCTCAGAGCTCTCAAACAGATACTAGAGGCAATGCAAGCAAAGGGGCTGCTAGAGACAAGACAGGAAGAACAAGCTTCAAATTTTGTAGGAAATCAAAGAGGCCATGAACCAAAACCTCTGAGTCTAACTCAGAATTCTAGGACAGCAAGGAAACAAAGTCCTCAGGGAAACAATATTGCATCTTCAACTTTCAGGGGATATGACTCAGCAAGGAACTTTGAATCTCCAATTGTAATCATGAAACCTGCAAAGCACATTGAGAAAAATGGAATTTCATCTTCTTCAGTTATTCCACTTGTTGATCTTTCTGATTCCCATAAACTCCAGAGTGTGGGAATGGGTGTACGTTCAGGTAATAGAAAGGATACAGGTTCTGGTCGAATAACAAAAGATCAGCCTCCTAGAAACAATTACAGGGAAGCTTCTACTAGCTCCAGTGAAAAGAAAGCAAGTAGCAAGACTATCAGATCAACACAATCACAACCAAGTTCAGTAAAGAACTCAGGGTCTGTTAGCCCAAGATTGCAACAAAAGAAGTTAGAACTTGAGAAGCGCTCTCGCCCACCAACCCCTCCATCAGATTCAAGTAAACCGAGAAGGCAATCTGGTAAGCAGACCACAGAATCAGGTTCTCCGGGTCGAAAACTGAGGAACAAAGTCCCTATTTCACAACAAAGTGAAGACCAACTTAGTGAAATAAGCAATGAATCAAGAAGTTTGAGTTTCCAAGGGGATGAAGCATCACTACAATCAGGTAGTGCCACTATTGAGTCAAAGATGGATATGGAAGTAGCCAGCAATTTACAACCTGCTGAAAGCCAAAGCCCGTCTCTAAAGGCTTTTGAGCAAGTGGTTTCTGGAAAAATACAGAAGGTGACAATGATGACAATTATTTCTACAATTGAAGCTTTTTTGCCTTTTAAAACTGTATGAGAAAAGCCAAGTTTTTAGTAGTAAATATACCATTTATAATTGATATGAATAGTTTGCCTAAATTTTCAGAAATCAACTCTGATGTTGGATGAGGATGAGCCTATTTCAGAACTTGCAATGGATGCTCCCGATCATCCGAGCCCTGTATCGGTTCTGGACGGCTCAGTATACAGAGAGGGTGTGCTATCCCCAGTCAAGCTCATATACAATGCTCCCAAAGGTATGTTTTTTTTTTTTTTTTTCTTAAGAGCTATGTTATTTCTGATGATGAATACAACATGAAGTTACCAATGAATATGAAGTAATTAAAGAGAAATTTTAGTTGCATTTGTCACATATGATACTCTTATATGATGAAGCTTTAGTTTTTCATTTATCTGTACACAAGTACACAACCTTGTACCTTATTATTATGACTTATATGCTGCAGCTGGTGATACTCAATCTAAAGATGAAGATTATGAATGTCAGTGGAACACTGCAGATGATAGCCTTTCAGTTAACAGCGAGATCAACCGCAAGAAATTGCAAAGCATAGATCATCTTGTTAAGAAGCTTAGACGGTTAAACTCGAGTCATGACGAGGCTAGGATCGATTACATTGCTTCCCTTTGCGAGAACTCAAATCCAGACCACAGATACATATCAGAAATACTACTGGCTTCTGGTCTCCTACTCAGAGATTTGAGTTCAGAATTGCAGACATTTCAACACCACTCGTCGGGTTATCCCATTAACCCCGAGTTGTTCCTTGTGTTGGAGCAGACCAAGGCAAGTAGCTTTCTTTCTACAGAAGAAATCAGCACTGAAAAGGTTGATTACAAGAAGACGAACACAGACAAGTCTCACAGGAGACTCATCTTTGATGCTGTGAATGAGATTCTTGGCAAGAAACTAGCTTCTCCTCCTGAACCATGGTTGAAGCCTAATGGACTAGCAAAGAAGAACCTTAATGCACAGAAAATTCTAAAAGAGCTGTGCTTTGAGATAGAGAAAATTCAAGCGAAGAAGCCCGAATTCACAGAAGATGAAGGTGATGGCATAAAAAGTCTACTATGTGAAAATGTTATGAATGGATCAGAAAGTTGGACAATCTTCCATGGTGAAACATCTGGGGTTGTGTTAGATGTTGAGAGACTGATATTCAAGGACTTGATTGATGAGATTGTGATTGGGGAATCAACTGGCTTGAGAATCAAGCCAGGTAGGCGCAGGAAGCTGTTTGGAAAATAATCTTTTCGTTCCGTTCCGTTCTTCACATTTTAACTAATCTTGATCTATGTTTTTACAGTCATTACATATAATAATCATAATAATGATCTTTGTTATTGTGTCAAGGCATAAAAATCTGCAGGTTAGAGTTTTGATTACTTTTGCTAAGTTGTAAAGAAAATAACTTATTGTGCATATTTCTGGAATGTTGTGGAAATCTTTTTCATCTTACTGATGTGAACAACCTACCTTGTTTCTATTTTGCTTGTGATGTTGAGTTTGGTTTCTGTAAAGTCATCTAGTTCATGCATGAAAATGGAGAAAACTGTTATAACATTGAACCATGTATGATGTATGAAGCACCTACCTATATATCAAATCCGTGAAATTCACCCAAAACTAAGTCAGTTATCTGTTGTTAATGACACTCTCTTTTAGTAAACACCAAATTAACATCAGTATAAAAATACGATAATTGGTTATTTATTAACCATATTGCATTTTTTTAATTAAAATATATAATTAATTGATAATAATTGTATTTTTATACGGATGTAAAAGTAATATCTACTAAAAACGTATGTGAATAATATTATTCAACTAGCGATAAGAATAGGTGACTTTCTAAGCTAACATATTTCATATTTAAACTAACCAAGTTATTTTGAAAATGATAATGCTACCTACACAACATTTTTTAACATTTTTTACTAATAAATTCCAATCAAGTTAGTTAAAATCGCTCATGCAAAGTGTGTATGAATCACGCATTCTTAACTATATGATACGAAAAAAGTTATCACAGAAAAAATTCACACAAAATCTACAAAAATAGTACAAAAACATATTTAGAAGTTACATAGGTAAATTTCTAACCAATTAAAGTTATTAAAAACAAAAATAGGACATAAATTTCTTAAAAGTGACACACAGATCTCAATAAGTCTTTTCTCTTAGGTTTTTTTTTTGACTAGTATATATATATATCTTGTATTTAATTAAATTTATGAATTAATAGTGGATACTTTTTTCCATAATAAAGACTTTTTGGGTTGTTTTTCATCTTCTTGTTCATTATTGTTCTTTTTAAAGAGAGAGGAAAAAAAAAACATAACCTGAATAAGAAGAAAACTTCTGCAATGATTCATCCTTATGTTGGAAGTTAGAATATTGTGAACTTTCTACAGTTTTAAAGTTTAAATATCTAAAATATTTTGAAAAAGAAAGTGTTATAGCACATGCCTCCGTAGCATAGTGGTAGTGCGTTCGCTTCGTAAGCGAAAGGTCGCGAGTTCGATCCTCGCCGGGGGCTCTTCCGTTTTGTCGTTTTTGCAGGAATCATTGTCGTTTTGCTGCTAGTTTTCTGTGTTTGGTGGTTGTTAGTTTGGGAAACTGGTCAAACACGTTGCCGTTTATGTCCAAGATGGCAGGGCCCACCACTGTGAAGAAGAGTTTGGGCTCCTTGCAGCTCCAAAATCATGGATTGCTCGCCCCTTATTTGCTCTTCCTACTAAATTCAGAACTTTAGGTATTTTTTTTGGGTAACTGTCAGAACTTTAGTTTAAAGTTTAAACAAACAAACAAAAAAATTAAATAAAATGAAATATCTATGTCTATGCTTATCCATACTTCTACATAGGGAATATTAGAAAATTTGGAATTTAAAATATCAATAATACTAGGTAACTGAAAAAAATTCAGTCAACAATTTAAATTAAATATTCTATTTCTTTAGATTTTGGATATTTTATTTTTATTGTTGGTTGCTTTGGATTTTAAATATTATATTTTTAAAAAACTTATGAATGTTCCACTAACTTTCATTTCATTTTAAATGCATTTATTTTATATTCATTAAACGAAAAAATTTAAAACTTTCTATTAGTGATAAGTTTATCGTGTGTTCTTAGAATACAGGTTAGCTAACCCTTTAATTAAATTATTATATAGCACTTGTAACTTCAACTGATCTAATTTTTACTATTTTACAAATATTTAATAAACAAAAAGAGTAAATTAATAAACATACACACTAGTAAGATTCATGCATTGACTGTTAGGTAATTAAACCGAAGAAATAAAAGAAGAAAAAAAAAAGAAAAGAAAACTGAAAAGTAGTAAGAGAGAAATATTCATCCTCCATAGCTCTTGTAAGAGGTAATGTGTTTAAAAAAAAAGGTTATATTTGCTTAATGCGAGGAAACAAAAGGAAGAAGGGAAGGAATCAAGAGTGGTCCCTTTTTTTTTTTTTCCTTATCTTTAATTCTTGATAGTAATAGACATTAGAGAACAGAAACCACAAAAATGGACCACAACCCCCATAAATTTTGTTTTTAGCAATGACGTACTCTTCTGCACGCCTACTTAGAGCATGCACCATTGCCAACTACATTTTCTACTACTATAAATAATTAAAAAAAAAAAAGCACTGCATGCCCTTTTTTATTTTATTTATTTTTTAATTAGGTTAATTATTAATTGTTATAATTAACTTGCTTGTGATTTGATTATAAGTTTATTATTAAGGAGATGCTAATTTGGATCCTAATAATAAGCTAAAGCTAGGAGGAATGAATTTTTAATTGACATGCAAGAAGTATGTGTTAGGGTTTGTATAGTTTTTTTTTTTTATGATTTAATTAGGTTTGTATAGTTGAAGTTTTAAATTTACTTCTTACTTCAATATATCGTTAGTTATTGGAAGAAGAACAAATTAAATATAAATGTTTATACATATTGTTTATCAAACTATTCTGATATCCGATATATAATAAATCAACAAACTAAGACAGACACAACCCCCTACTATCCTTCATCGTTATGGGGGAAAAAAGATAAAGAATAAAATAAAAAAAAAATGACAATTTTTTTTTTCTTTTTCATTCTGTGAGAGGGAGATGTTCGTAAAAGTAGATACACTAAATAACATAACTTATTGCATGTTATTAGATATAGGATGGACAAGAAATATTATTTGTGAAATATTTTTTTCTTTATTGTAATGGTTTGTTAACGACAGTTAACCAAATAAGATTTTGATTAGAGAAGTTAGAACTCAATTTTCAATTGACGTGTGAAACTATAAAAGCCTAAGAAGAATTTATTTTAAAAAGAATTGCTAAAATACTTCTATGAATGATATATATAAGACATATATGAATATATATTCATATGTTATATACGCACTCTTTTTTTTAATAACAATATTTCTTTTAAACTTACAAGTTATTAAAGATTGAATATGCGGAATTTGAATTACGATACTTATTTAAGCCAAGTAGATAAATAAACTAATTATTTTCGCGATCGTCGCAACCAAAACCGTTACTTTATGATGGTGAATATACGTTAGTAATTAACTGCTACAGCAACAGTTATTATTAGCTGCGCTTCTGCTAAATGTGAATTAATTCATCAGGAAGATGTGCATACCAAAGTACCAAACTAACCGTCTCATTTTTTTAAATCTTTTCCTCTTTGTTTTAGTTCTTTTTAACTGAAAATTGCTCATATATATAATTTTTGCAAAAATAATATTTGGAGTCAGTTACCCAGCTTCCATATTTAGATCCGTTCGGATTGAGAGGAGGTAACTGAACCCTATAGCTAAACCTAGCCACCAACACCCTAAAAATAAATAGGAACAACAAAATTTAAATTAAATTAAATATTAAATATCTCTAGTCCAACTTTGAAAATGACCAAATAAGTAATTAAATTTATAAACCGTGGATATCTTTAGTTTCTAATACAACTATCATCAACCGTCAATGAGCTGTATAGTTCAAATGATATTTATTCTCTTTTTTTAGTAGAGATTTTAGGTTTGTGCCTCTCCTTCGATATAACTTTAGTTACGTAGTGTTAATAAAATAAGTTCAATTAATTAAATTGAAACATTTACATGAATATATTTAATTTTTAGCCACATAATTTTATTATTGAGATAACGTCATGCTAATATTTTAATGCATTTTGTCATATCGTTATGTTAACAACATCTAAATTAAGAAAAAAAAATTAAATTTATAAATTCAAAAATGAATTTAGTCATTTTTAAATATTATGGATTATTTTAATGTAGAATAACGAATTTCAAAAGGCAAAATTGAATATTACCTTGGACCACTGGCTACCAAATCAAAAAACCTATCCATAAGCTTTTTATTATTATTATTATTATTATTACTGTATTATAATTAGTTGATGCTTTTAAAATCCCAAATCGCTGCAAAAACTGAGTCTCCTTTAATTTAATTAATATCTTGGATCCTGTGACTGCTTACAAGTTCAGTCTCTGCTTCTAAATCGTATGTTGCTTCGTTTTCATGCTCTGCAGCTTCGATAATAATCTGTTTTATTGAGGGATCCTTAGGATCCGTCAGCTCCATTTCCATACCTTCCTCAATATAATTGTCATAACCTAGGAATGAGTTAATAAATAACTTTGAACCATATAAGTATATATATTTCATTAAGAATGTTACATAACCAACATTAAGAATCTTCTAAAGTATAAATAATTAAGTTATCATTTAAAATTAAAAAATTTATTATTTGAGATTGAAAAATATTATTACCCAAATAAAATAAAAATATCACCCACATAATATAAAAAGTATCATTTATAACTCATTTACTATCATCATCAAGTGAATTGACTCGCAAGTATATGACTCCTATGATTTTATCATATTTCATTCATTGTATATGAACCTTATCAAGATTAATGGAATGAACTTAAAGATGTTTAACTCTAATACCAATAATGATATGATGAGATACGATGATTTACTTATCATTAATTATTTTAATGATTCGGAGCTAGATGTATAACTGAAATTTAATGACCAAATCCGAACCAAATAATTCTAAAAGCATACTATTTATCGTTTCGTTTTAAATTTTTCTTCTTCTTTTACTTCTTCAATTGCATGCTTATTATACTTTGCTGTTATTGACTTTCACCATAGCATTTTATTGATATACATAACTATATGCAATATTTAATTTGGTTTACCGGTTAGATATATGATAATTCATGTATATTTGTACATTTAAATAGAGTTTAGTGATTTCATGATCAGAATTTTTATGATAACAATCTAAATACTTTACTAGTAACAAAAAAAAACTATTAAATACTTTATTATTTTTTTAGTTATTGTACTACTCTTATCTAACCACTTAGATATATAATATTATTGTGGCATTCTAACTTATCTAGCAGCTAATTAAGTCAATGAGGTTCAATTACATAATTTGTTTGACACAAATCTCAACCTCATTATAAAAAGTTGCAATGAATTGAAATAGGCTAAATTTTAGGGTGTAATTATAACAATAAATCACAACTACAATTGCAATTTAAGACTTTCACTACAGTGTTTTTTCCCCTAATCATTTAGTTTTTTTTTCCCTCTTCCTAATCATGTAGTTTAACTTTGAACTTTTGTTACCATGTACTTTAAACTTTTATTTACTCTTAATAACCATTTATAATAAGATGACATTATTATTATTATTTAGGTAGAAAAAACATTATATTGGAGAGAGATATATATTTTAGGAGCAATAAACATAATTATCTATATTAGCTACATATTCACGTGGGAAGTGAAATTAAACTTGCTATCCTTAATATATATGCAGAAGAAAAAAAAGTTGGTGAATCCGACGTTAGTTCCATAGGAATACTGTTTGCTAAGTCATAATACTTGTGTTCTAATAAAATAAGATGTGTATGTATGTGTATTCCATTTTATCTATAATTTTATATAAACAACTAATTTAATCAATCAAGTTAGTTGAATTTGATTGACTAAAATTATTTATTCAAATAGTATTATCCAAATTAAAACACCCTAGCTATAAAATTGATTTGCATGCAATTTATCATCCAGCAAGTTAATTTGTTAGGATTTACTTTTTAAACAAAATATTGTTTATATACGATTTTTTTAGTTAATAAGTAAGTTGTTATCTCAAGAGTGATGCTGAAAAATCTATATATTAAAAGTTTAGAAGCATTTTCAATGCGACTGAAAATTAAATATTTTGATATTTTTAATAGTTGATTTTAATTATTAATTTCAATTATAATCACTTATTTTAATTCTAATATATATATATATATATATATATATATAAAATTAACATTAATAATTAAAAATATTATAACAACTCTGTCTGTGTTACAGTAAAGCAAATGCTTTATGGAAGTATGAGTACCCAGTAAACTTATTAGTTTTACTAAAGTTTGAGTACTAGTACTCAGTAAAGTTAAACTACTCATGTTTCTTTTAAATCTTTGGTAAATGTGCATATAATGTATAGTACAATGAGTATAGCTATAACAAAATAAGTCTGAAAAAGTTCTAAAAAGAAAATACAAAAATTATGAAATAATATAGTATAGCTATATATAGAATCCCATGCTATCTATATAAAATGAACATATATAGTAGTATATGCTTATTTTAAACTTAATTAAAAATGACTTGACATACAACATAATATATATCATCATCATGTCAAACAAATTAAAAAAAAAAAAAGAAAAATGAGTATATCTATAGATCAAACTAAAATTAAAAAGAACAAAAATTCAAACATACACCAACATATATATGTATAGCAAATGCCATACTTACAAAGATGTATTCATTCACTTCCAAAACAATAGTTTGTGTTAAAAAATAATAATAATAAAACCATATATAAACCATATATAATGGGCTATGATCTTCATCTTCATTATGAACTAGTGCTACGTACCTTTATGGTGATGATGATTTTGTTGGTTGCTTCCAGTGTTGTTGTTGTCATTATCTGAATCAAGAAGCTTAGAACTAAATGGCATTGAAACCCGTCTGATAGTAGCAGCAGCCGAATTGTTGTTACTGATAATTGATGAGTTAAAAAGTAGAGAAGATGATGGAATAAAGGGATGATGATGATGATTACTCAAGATCTGATGAAGTCTTATTGCTTCACTGTTATTACTTTCCACTACTGTTGATGACGACGACGAAGATGATGAATTATTATTAGCTATGAATGGAGCACAATAGGGATTGAAAACTGATGGTGTTGTTGAAGAAGAAGAAAATTGCTGCAAAAAGTTAGAAGAATGGGGATCTAACAATAACACATGGCTTCCAAATTGTGATGATGATGATGATAAAGTTAAGCTTGAAGGATCCAAAGAAGAATTATTAGAATTATTATTATTATTATTATATCCCATAGCATTGTTCAACAACAATAATCCTTCTTGATTATTTCCATCATCATCACCATCATCATGTTGTTCTTGATTTGTTTTGATCCATTTCCCTTTCTCAGATTCTTTACCTTTTAGCCTAATTGAAGAAGAATCCGTGTCCCAAAACCTTGCAGAGTTTCCATCATAGAATCCTCCAAGAGAAAAAGGGGAACTGCTAGCGATAACTGATGGTTCGTGATGATGAGAAAGGGGAATTAGGGTTTGTTGATGGTGGTGGAATTGGGCGAAACCCTGATTATTAGGGATTTGAAGTGGCGGAAGCTTATCAATGTCGAGTTTGGTGGCTTCAAGCAACCAATCAATGACCTTACTGGGTTGACCAACGCCGAGCCGGTGTTGGAGATCGTATAACTGAATCGCAGTCGGAACCGAAAGCCGAATCCTCCGGTCTCTTAGGCCTCTAATGGTGCAAACCTTGCTGTGCCTGTCTTTCCCTCCCAAAGACCGCGAAACTCGAACGATTCTTGGATTTCTGAACGCTGTCCATTGTCTTGACGAAGTGGACGGTAAAGATTTTGAGGATTTGTCAGCGCCGGTGGCGGCGGTGGCGGTGGCGTCTTCTTGCTTGGCTTGGTAGCTGCTGCTTTTGGTTGAGTTAGTTTCAATCATCATCATCATCTCCTCATGATAGTTTCATGGAGTAATTAAGATTCTGAAAAAGGAAAAGAAGAATCTATCATTTCAACTTGTTTAAAGACGATGACTTATAACTCATATAACACTACCATTTTCTAATGTAAGAGGTTTAGAGTTGGAGCTCTCTTTATAAGAAAATTTAGAAACAAAATTGTTGTAGAATTTATAGTAAGAATAATGTTTTGCTTTAATCATATGGAATGAACTGATATGAAATCTAGAAACACCAAAGTATGAAGCTTTATTTTTTGTTTGTGTAAATTAGGGTAAAGAAAATTAAACAATTCTGCTGAGTTTCAACGATTTGATAATTATGTTGTGAAATAAACCAAATCTAGAAGAAAATTGTTTTTTTTTCTTTTTTTTTTTTCAATTTTTGCAGAAGAAAAAAATGATTATTTTTCAGTGAAAAGAGTAGAGAAGCATTTACCATACAGGCTCATCAGCATCATAACAATTAAGAACTTACATAGAGAGTGAGAGATAGAAAAGAAGAAGAAGAAGAAGAATCTGAGGAGTAAGTGTTATTTGGCCAAAGTTGAAAGCTTTTCATTCACCACCATAGCCAAGGAGAAGAAGAAGAAGTGGGTGAAGAAGACAGCACAAGTTGAAGTATGTATTATTGTATGCTAAAAAAGCTTTCTTTTTTTCTTTTTTTTTTTCTCTTTTTTTTTTTATATTTGTTTTGGTTTCCCGTCTCCTCCAAAAAGAGGTAGCTACTAGGTGCTCGAGTGTGTTAGTTTAATTGAGGCAGATGTGGTGGCTTCAAGTCTTTTTTAGGCTTTCATCAAACTTTTTTCTTCCACTCCAAAAAGGAATAATTTACCTCTGAATTAATTAGAGCTTTGCTAAAGTAAGGTTGTAAATTTCATATATAGCATCATGATTTTACATCTCCTCTATATATATAATCTATGTATTTTATTTATTGCACAAAGGAGATATGAAAAGATCGAAATTGATTTATTAATTCATTTTTTATTATATATGACATATAAACAAATTTTATTTTTTAATATTTGGAAGACTTGAATTTAAAATATATTATTTAATATATTGGATAGTTATCATATTGCGTGCCTAATTTGATATTTATTATTTTTAGTTATTCATATTTAATTTATAAAAAAATTAAATTAATAGGCAAGTTATCATATATATTAAACCAAACAACTTACCATATTGACAGCTTCATACCATAGATTATGAGTAGATTATGAGTGATTAATAAATAATAAGAAATTCGTGACAGAATTCTACGAATTCGTAGTAACAATATTCAACTTTTGATTTATATAATTGTAACTTCTGTGTTTTTTTTTTTTTTGTTTGTAATTTTAGAATCAGACTTAAGGTTTTTCATCAAATGGATTATGTGTTGGTATGAATAAGCAGTAAAAATAAATAACACATACATGAATATATAAAATATCATCCATAAGTAGTGCAACAAAAAATAAAATATACAAATCTACATATGCTCTCCAGTGCTACAATAACCTCTGCAGCGAGAAGTCTTACGACCCCTTCCCTATGCTAGTGGCTGATTCATGATGCTCTGCAGGTGTGGGAGACGCATGTGGAGTTGGAACATGTGTAGGTGCAAGCAATAGCATCTCCCATGAAGGACCCTACATATATGCTAAAGAGGGTGCTACCGAGAGCCGTGAAAGATTACGATGGATCAGGATTAGGCTCGTTCAAATCCACATCAAACTGAATACCACCAAACTTAAGCATGTAGCCACTACTGGGTACTAATATTTGGTCCATCAGATCCTCGAACTCCAGGCTATTAAGTTCCACGAGGAATGCCTGCAATGGAAAGCTGAAGGTGAGTGTGCCGACGCCCTGCTGACTCAGAGGGGTAGCAGAAATCCCAGCCTGCGTACTCATGACAGCCTCACGTGCGTGACTAGTGCTGGCACCACCCTGACATCAATTTTTCATATATGTTATCATAACATCGCATGTAACTATGAAGTAAATAAAACCTTAATTTAATCAACAAATAACACAATTAATTAAATTAAATGCAACTTAGAAAAATGGAATGCTAACCTCTTGGTTAACATTATTCGAGACATGAGCAATCTGATCAAGCAGGTACATGAAGTTCCTGTTGACAGCAGCTGTTTGTTCGAGCGTGGGTTAAGTCATGAGATTTCCTCTAACTTCTCTCTAAGCTTTCTCTCTTTGAAAACAAGGAAAATGAAAACAATGAGTTTTCAAAAACTCTACCACGAAACTTATTACGTTTTTTTTACTAAGAATTCGTGCGCTACAGGGTCCCACGAATTCTGAAAGAAAACATTTTAAACGGAATTCATGGCAGGGTTCCACGAATTCCTGAAGTAGTTTCTAAATCACTGAATCTGTGATGGGGTCTAACGAATTCTAGAAAACCAAAAATCCTGCGGATTCTATATAAATAACGTTTTGGTGTAATATGAATATTTAATTTTTTTTTAATTTGAACATTTTGAAACCCAAACAAATTAAATGGGTAATTTGCCCTCATGGATATTGTTACTTTATTTTTTATTGTTATTTTAAATTTAATTAGATTTTGTTGTAGATATTAGTTATACTGAGTATAAAATCTTCTAAATATAAGAGTGGTGCTGTATAATAATAATTTAGAAGTAATATTATCCACTCTCCAAAATAAAAGGTTATATACTTATATCATATATTTATATAATATTACGTTGCATTCCTCTATCTTTTTTAAAAAGATACATATTATTTTTAGTTTTTATTGCGATTTAAATTATATGCAAATCGATCAATAATTTTAATACTTTATAAAATGTTATATTAGTTTTCCTTAGCTTGTTGTCTAGTTTATTCGTCGTTTTTAAAGTAAAATGAAAAACAATCAAATTACATGATAATAGCTTAAATGACCTATGAGCATGAGGTTGATGTTGTCGAGCAAGAATTTCTACACAAGTATTAGTAATTATGCATTTAGTAATTTATTATTTTATTACATTAAGTGTTTGTAATTTACTCTATAACTAATAAAATTTTGTAATTAAATATTTATTATTAAAAAAATTTGATTTAAGTAAATAACTCTTAACATTTTCTCAAATTGAATCATATAAATTATGATATCAACGAACTTTTCGAATTAAAGAATATAATTTTTAAATTCAAATTTTTTAAGTGTAATTTTAGTAAAATTATAAGAAACCAAGTCAACTCATTGATATAATTTTTCATTTTTATTTAACATTTTAACAATAATTATTATCAATGAGAAAGAAATTTTAAAAGTGAAATTTTAATTCTAAAAGGACACGTCAGCCAAGTTGAAGGAAGTAACTTCCTCTACATTTTATGCCACATACTGAACAATCACTTGCCCTAGCTAGCATTAATAATATTATTAATTAACTCTTTCAAACACAATTAATAATTGCAGATAGCTTCAATTTTTGGGCTCCGGACTGCCGCCACAAAATGACAAAAGTTAAAAGAACATAATTACGGAGAAAAAATTTATTGATAGAAAAAAAACACAACACAGTACACAGATATTTGATCATTTTCTCCCCACAGTGATAATTTGAAAAAAAGAAAAGAATCGTAGCTATATATAAATGTATTGATAGAAATTTAATTTTGTTGCAATTATATACATTTATATATCCAAATATAATTTATATTTAAACCTATATTTTTTTGTAAACACCCATTTAAATTCCTGAACTTTTTCATTTTAGACTTGGCGCCCCTTAATTAATCGAAACCACTGTACCAGAGCGGCCCCCTAAACAATTAAAATGATACAAATTGATTCTTGAATAGGATAAATGGATCCCTGAAAATCATCTAAAAATATGTTACAATATGATGTGTCAGGGGTGAATTTGTTCTATTTTTTAATTATTTAAAGGCCGCTCTAATGATTTCGATTCATTAAGGGCGTCAAATCCAAAAAAAAAAATTTAGGAGCCGCAAAGGGTGTTTGCTCTTTTTTTTTTTTTTACTTTCAATTAATAAGAAATTGGCATATGATAAATGTGAAAATTATTAAACAGGTAAAAGTATATAAATCCTCATCTTTGAAAAGTTCTTGCGATGAATTGATGGAAATTGCAATTGGAGTAGTCTTTGATCTGATCAATTTGGATTAGATGAGTGATGAATAGAATAGGTAGCAGCTGCTGCTCTCTATCTCTTTATAATCTATATATATAGATGAGGGACCAAACCAACTTATTAGCTAGCTTCTTAGAAGTATCCACTCATAACTTTTTAAATTTTATAGGGACCACCATGCTATATATATATGTGTGTGCCATGCCACTGTGATTTGCATGGCACAATTTCAATCTAACATCTTCATCAATCATTAATATGGTGTAAATAACATGATAATTAACTATTTTGATTAATACATAATAATAATCTTCTAATTATCCTATCCATGCCTGCATGTATTTCCCTCAATGTTATATTTGGATATATTTCCCAGATACATGAATATACTAATTAATCTATCAATATCTAGTAATTTCATTGAAGAATATAATGAATATTATATTGTTGTTGAGTCTATATAGTTTAATAGTTCATTTATATATATATGTTACTTGAGTTTGAATCTCATATGTATTCTAGTTCCCATGCATTCTCATCTCTATTAAACGATTGGTTTAAGAACATTTTTCGTAAAATATTTTATAGTTTAATTATATTTATTCTTTTAATTATGAACATTCAAGAAATTAATATAAAAGGTTATTATTTTATTAACATGATATTATGTAATTAGATACACATGTAAAATTATTTATACTAACAGTATATTAAAATTAAATTTTTAAAGATTTTTTAATTTATTTTTCAATCATCAAAAAGATAATTAAATTAATTTTTTAATTATCAAAAATATAATTATTCATATATCTTATTCTATTAGTTTAAAATTAAATTTTGGAATAATAAATGTTAATAATGTCTGAATTTTGTATATACTCAAAAGATTTATAATTTAATTCTTGTTTAACCTGAAACAAAGTTTTAACCTAAAAAGAAAAAAATTATACGAAATTCATTCAAATTAAACCTCAAAAGAATGTCATATGTAAGAGACTATATATATATATATATATATTAATTTGAACTCTTGAAAGAAGTAATATCATAAACCTTAATTTGGTTTTGGAATAAGATTATTCTTCACCCTTTTTTTCAATCAACTAACTATTTTTTAATTATTTTTTAAAAGAAAGATAAAAATTCAGATGTCTTTTAAAATAAATTTCAACATCATTTAAATCAAATACTAGTTAAATAATCAACACTACTGCCCTACCAAACAGATAATATATAACAGTAGTAGTAATATAATAAATATATACTGACACTACATACGCAGTTACTAATAACCACAAGAATTTTTGACGGCAGATAATTTGGCATTGCTATATATTTATAGTTAGCTACCTTCAATAATTAACAGACGTACCTATATATAATTAGATTTTTTGTGTTGCGGTGTTGTTTTACATTCATATAATAGTACTTTAATATCTAGACATTAGCCTGCCAAACAAGGTGGGGAAAAAATAACACACAATTATTGCTTACAATTAATAATTAGACTCTAAATTATTATTTTTTTAAGAAAAGGAAAACTTGGGTACCCAAAAGAAAATTTGAAAAATTAAATTACATAAAATAAGGCCAGCAGGCATAAGAAGCTCCAATCTCCTTATAGCTAGTAAATAGAACTAATGAATCTTCTATTTTCTAGATTATTGGATTTCTCAGTAAAATTAATTATATTACTTAATTGAATGATTGGTTTATGATACAGTATCAAAAATTTTATTATTAATTAAAATGTTTAAAATTCCATCTTTGCTGCTTCCATTTTTCCATTTTTTAAATTAAAAAATAGCATAAAGAAAAACTGAGAGACTTATGTACATATAATTCATGCCACAAAGGCACAAACACAAATATAAAATTAAAAGAGGATTTTGCTTAATTAAGAAAACATGTTAAACATATAATCTTTTTATGGTAAGGTAAAAAAAGTAATAGGAAGGTGCAGCTTTTTTTTTCCCCTCTCTGTAATTCAAAACGAAGAGATATATATCTTGAAAATAGGAATCTTCACCGAAATAATTGAGATTTTCATCATAAGGACACAGTAACTGTAGTTGTTGGTATGTATGTACTTCAAAATTAAAGCTGAACCCTACTTTATAATTTTTATAGCTTAGTTTCATTTTATCTTGAATAACCCTAATAACTTCATTTGAACCCTACATATGCTTTGAATTGAAATACTGCCGACAATAAAATCTTAAGGTGAAAATTGATTTAATATGTATATATAGAAAAAGAACTTTTTATTATGATATATATGCCATACAAAACCCTAGAGTGCACTGCTGAAATATGCAGAGAGAAAGAAATTTAATGGGAAATAATATAAGTGTTTAATTTTAATGTATTAACGACAATATAAAATATTTTACATAATATTTAATTATTATATTTATTTTTTAATAATTATTTATGCAAAGAATAATTATTCTATATATATATATATATATATATATATATAACTTTTATTTAAAATGTATCAAAAGAAAAATAAATTTAGATGTATTATTGTATACATCATTTAGTAATACAGAAAAATGTAAATATTAGCACAGAAAAATGTAAATTTATGTGCTAATATTTATATTTTTTTGTGTTACTAAATAGTGTGCGCATGTGTGTACAATGATGCATCTAGTATTATCGAATTAATAATATATATTATTTTGGGGTATGATGAGTTTGACGTACAGTTGTCTGTTGCTTAAGTAGGGTCGTTGTTGAAAAACCCAATCCACATAAAATTAAAGTGGTCAAATTAATTAGGAGGGAATATATATCACACGAGTTTTATAATGTTATATTAAGTTATTAGATGTCCATATGTGGTACGGTTTTATTCCGGACCAAATTTAACGTTTTATATATATTTAGAGAGAATATGTATTAATCACATCGAAGGAATAATTTTATGGATAAAGCATAGTATCATTTTATAGGTAATTAGAAAGAAGGACACTTCAATAGATATTTGTTTATGTGTTCGGTAAAAAAAAATTATTTTAAATTATTAGTGAGATAATCATGATAGATTTAAGTATAAATAAATTTAATTTAATTCAAACATAATATATAAGAGAATTCGATACATGCCAATTTTTTTGTTTTTTATTTTACTTTTAATATATATAACTCCTCCCATTTAGGGAAAAAAGTTTAGTTGATTGTTTTATGTTTTTTATTTATAACTTTTAAAATGATAGATAGTATGATCAAACACTTTTATTATAAATAAAAAATTTGGATAAAATTTTTATTTCTCTAAAGTTTCTAAAAAAATTTAAAATTATTTTTAACATTTAATTTAGTTTAATTTTAATTATACTTTTCACATTTTCTATTAATTTCAATTTTATCTATCATCCAAACGTTCGGTGAATAGCTATTTGGCACCCACACTCCCCAGCTTATAAAAGTTAATGCTTTGCTTTAAATGTTTTTGCAGGGGTAAAGAAGCTAAGATGATAATTTTTATTTACTTATTTTTATTTTTTACTCTTTGACTGCTACATAGACTTTATTATATATTTATTTGCATGTTAATGATGCAAATAATAATTAACATTCGTTGTATCACCATCAACACTACTGTCCACTACTACTGAGAACCTCTAATGAATGAATCCAAACATATACTATCACCATCACAACTGATATATATATATATATATATATATATAAGAGACAAGGATAGATTATAATTTTAGAGAGGCTCACTCTCATTTCTCTTTGTGTGACAAATAGTTCCCAACGTTGGTTAGACATGTGTACAATTGTATATACACGATTGATTTATGAGTATATATATATTTATGTTATTATATATTGACTATTATAGCTAGTTTTGTAATTTATGTTAAAAAAAAAGAAATTAAATAAATTTATTTATTTATTGTGAAAAGTAGAGAGTAAAAACACAAGTTTTTAATTACTATAAATTAATTAAATACAAAACTATTAATAGTATAATTTTATATTGCAATTAACATATGCTATTAAGAGAAAGACATTTTTTTTCCAATTTAGCTAATATGCACCATTAGGATATATTTTCAAATTATTATTAATAAAAATTTTAAAATATTTTATTCTAATATAAATACATAATAATTATATTAGTAAAAACATAAAACTTTGTATATTTTAACTAATTTTACCATGCACTACTAAATTCAACAATTTAATTTAGAGGAATGATCAATAATAAATCATGTATTTGTGAAAGTTCTAGCTAATAATAATATCTCATGAATAGTATTTTTCTGCTATAACCATAATAAGTAAATTATTTTATTGATGAAAAGGACATATCAATGTTCTTACATGCACCAGACCAAATGAAGAACTTATAGTAACCAAATTTAAACATCATGCACATATACTTCTACATACTATATACAGTGATGAATGACGAAATACGAAATTATTTAAGTCAGACTATAATTAAATTTCCTCTTGAATTTATGCAATTGTGATTATTTTTTCTGAATTAATTAATAGTTATTGCACTGTGCCGAAAAACTGCAAAAACAGCTACGGCAGCAAACCCTAAAAGAGAACAGAAACTATGATGCCAAAGATTTATTTATTTTTTTGACTATGATGCCAAAGATATACTATACTAAAATAATTTTTTGAAAAAAAAAATCAAAAGAGAGGATGATGATGAGTAATTGAGTAGAAATTAAATTATTCTCAAATTATACAACAACAAAAAAATTCTCAATTAAAATAATCGTAAATGATTTTTTTATTCTCAATTACATGTGTTGTATTGCTTCTATAGATGAACATGTATATATTTTCAGTATAAGCTCAAATTAAACATATTCATGTATAAGTCAATTTCTTTTGTTTTATAAATAAACAACTTTGATTTTTTTTCTTAGATAAGAGTTAACCACTAAAATTATTTTTAAATTTTTATTTTTTAAAAAATGAAATACCTATAAATTTTTATAATAATAAAAGCGATTTCTAGTTTTTATAAAATATGACAACCATTTGTTAATAGTTAACATTATATAGCTAGTTATAAAAATTAAAAGATACTTTTGTCGTCATTAAAATCCATAAACATTTTTGTCAGGAAAATAAAAATTTAGGAACAATTTTGATAGTTAATTTTTTTCTCTCCCAATTATATACGTTAAAAAGAGAAAGTGTATGATTCAATGGAGTGATCCCGATTATTAAGTAGTTTGGATAAGTTGTTTTTGTATTCGCATATTAGAAACATATTAGATGAAATACTTATCCGATATTCGTTTGACAGGTGTGTCTTTCTTATCTTATGCAAGTGTATTCTAATAAGAAAATAGAAATACTCATATGGATGCACTCAAATACTATTGCCGATAAGCGTATTCAACCTCATTTTTAATCCATTTTCATGAATTCAAAAGATAAGAGAATACTGAAAAGGGGGAAAAAATGCAAACTAAATTTCTTTATTACTACTACAAGTCTAGACGAGTGATAATTAAATGTTGTTATAATTAAGGTGAGTGAATATTAGTATTAGTGTGTGCATGTGATGAATGAAAGTGACAAAGAGGTAGAGTTATTTGCTGTGTGCATGGCCTCAGTTCTGATCCATGTAAGACAACCAATACATAACAACCATTATTTATTGCTATCTATCGAAATTAATTGAATACATACACAGGTCAACATGTATTACTTAAAGAGAGCTAACATTTTATACCTTTTAATTAATACCATTTCACCTTCTTGGGGCTACATCTTGTATATATAAACTTACCACCTTAGATAGATAAGAATTAAGATGAGAAAATGATAGACTAATTATTCTTAAGTTAAGAAAGTATAATTCATATATACACAATAAAAAAAAGTTATAAATTCAATATAATAATTAATAATCTCTTGTTTTATTATTTTACATATCTTTTCACACTAGAATCTTTTTTCACAATATATAGATAGAAATATAAAATACATTGAAATGAGTTATACACATAAGTATATGAAGAGACAAGCCTCTAAGATGTTGTTTTCAATGTTGCAATGCATTGTCATCTAAGTCATGGAAAGAAATCCCATTTTTCATTTAATTTGCTAAAAATAAAGGGATATGGCGGATGGGCCTTTGAAGAAGGACACAAGATGATTCATTATTCTACTAAAGAACAATTACATGCTGCATAAAAATAATGGCACAAAAAAGGACAGAAAGAACAATAATAGATGTGGTCCTATCATCAATTTGGAAAAAGAATAAGCAAAGCTTATTTGTTTGGTTACTATGTACTATTATAAAAGTATAGATTAAGTTACTCAACTATATTATTGGATCCTTCATATTTTTTTTTTCAGTCCCTCCTTATCTTCTTCACCATGATCATATGCTCATGCGTGCAAATTAAAGAAATTCTTGTTAATTACATCTTAAATTCCAACAACTTTAATCTCCTTTGCTGAATTTCTTTAGCCTAAATCCACACATGATGTGCATGGCCCACCTAACTAATTAGATAGAATTATTGTGTTATTTATAGAGTTTTATAAAAATTGAAAATATTTCTCAATAAGTTACAAAATGACCATATTTCTTGGATCTTATATTACTTACAACAGATAAGTAACGGGTTAATAAGATTAAATTTCAAGATATACTAGTTTTACATTTGATTATGTCTCATATAGTAAACAATGTTGTAAGGGAACTTTATGATTTGATAGAGACAAGTCAAAATTAACATCAAGTGGCATCTTATAAATTATTTGACTGACAATAATGCTTTTTTGCTGTCCCTATTTTAGTTTTCCAAATAAATTTATGTCCTATTAACAATTGGTTAATATACACATGAGGAAGTAAAAATGGGATTCAATTATTACTTATAGCTAGCTCATGTAAGTAAAATCTAAAAGGACTTGATCAGAAAAAAAATATAGAGTCCATAGATATATATGAGTGTGGCATTAATTTGAACAATGACATGTTTGGCCGAGTTATTTGGTACCTGAAAAGCACTTTCTTATGGCTCTAATAGTGTATGGCTAATAATACAATACACTACTCTGTTAAGGCCTAAACAGAGTATAGAGGGACTGTGGTGCCTGCACTTGTTACCTACACCTAAGTTCTGATCTTAAACACATTTCAAATTAACCAATGCACTTTCACTTAAGAAAACTCAACTTAAAGGGTAAATAATTAATTACACTTGCATATTTAGGAATGAGGACACAGACAAAAATCCAAAGACAATTTTTATGCTAATTTTAATACTTCCAGAAAAGAGCCTAGAACCCAAAGCTACCTTAGTGACATTACCCTTTAACATGCCCTTAAATTAAAATAATGCTATGAAAAAGTTACTCATTATTGTTTATTACCTTAATAGGCGATGTTCATAACAGGAAGGACAAAACCATATATGTTATGAGAAATGGATATTGCAACAGCAGTAGCAAAACCATTCAACAAAGGCCCTGATGCTGCAATGTACTACACAGAATATAGACCCACTGCACATGCATATACATAACCAAACACCAAAATCAAAAGTACCGTTACCTAATTATCTCAATCAAAATTTTCAATTCATCATGGTTCCTACTTCATAACCACAGCTTAATAATCAACTTCTTTCTGTAATAGGCCATCACCTACAAACTCTACTTCAATAATTGAAAGAACTTAACTGGCATTACAAAAATTTGCAGGCAATGCTGAATTATGAACAATCAATTATGCGGTAGGTGGCTAGGTACCTCATCAAAATCATGAAACAAAGTTAGTAATAATAATTAAAAAGAGTATGATTGTGTGTTCAACAAATCATATTTATGGTAACAATACCCTTATGCTAGTCATAATACTGTTTATAGTTAATATTGACTGTTAACACTTCATTCTTAGCTGCATATACTTATTTCTTTATCTATGTGGGACCACCTAAGTAGATGTAAAAGTACCCAATTTTTTACACTCAAAGCATAGCAATTAAACTCTATTGTAGAGTATGAAGATGTGACATGTGAGTGCTGCATGTTCATCTAGTTGCTTTGAAGACACTTCAAAATCAGAACAAAAGCTTTTCATTAAAAGGTAAAATTAGGAGAGAATTACAAGGGGGATTATCCAGCTTATCCATCATAAGTCACAGATGTTGATTTACGTTTTGATTCAAGGTTCAGAAATAAGTAAACAAATATTCAAAGTTAACTGCACCCAGCTACCCTTTATTAATATGAAAAGCTTACACGCTCTTTAAAATGGTAGAACATTATGCAAAGACTATTCTGATAATTTCCATTGACAGAATAGAAAAGTTGACCAGGATAATGATAACATCTCATGGTAGCACGAACCTGCTCACATGCAAAGAAAAGTAGTCAATGATAGGAACTTGAATCCAAACAAATGCATAAAATGTTGTACTAAACAATTCTGTGCACACTCAAAAGGGTAACACTAAAACAGTAAAACCAGAAATAATTGAGCATCATTAAACGGTAAGGGTGAATGCAGAACATTCAATATAACCACCAGAGCTAACAAAGAAAAAGGAAATATATGATCCCAACAATAAAGAAGTTACAAATGTGGAACCCAGCATGAATTAATGATTACAGTGCAGTGTGAATGAAGGGTATCTTTCCTCATCTTCGAGGGAGCATTCATCAAGTCTGTGTTTGGTAACTAAAATAGGACAGAAATATAGATTGAGAGATAAGAAAATATGTCTCCCCTTTGAACTCACTTTTTAGAAGGACAAAAAATAAAGGAAGTTTGTGTACTATGGAACACTATTTTGTACATGTCTATAGCTCCAAACAAAATTTTATTTCTCTCTCATGTTCTGTTTCAAATACCAAATGCAGCCGAAGTGTGCAAATTGACTGCACATATTGAAATTATGTCCAAACTAAAGACATAAATAAAAACACACATTATGCTGACAAGTCGAGCCAAACACAACCTATGTAAAAATTGCTTCTAACACATGCATATCTTTAAAAAGATACAACATATGGAATACAATTATGAGATCTAAGATCTCAGTTGTTCTCCAGGCAGTATTTATTCTTTTCAACAGTTAATCCAGTGACAAAATCGGCCTCCATAAAATGAACCTGTTCCTGCAAATGTACATACATATGATGCTGGATAGAAACATAGTTACATACCCTCACTAAGATATGACAATATTAATGCAGTGAAGTATGAAGATATGGCAGCATAATTCGATTGTTGCAGTAATGTTTTTCTTGTTTAGGTCATTCTAAAAGAATATCATGCCATGAGAATGACATTACCCACCACCCCCCCTCTACCCTACATCAGAAAGGCAACTGATACCCAACAGAACCATTCATATCCAACACCTATACATATTATTTTCCAATAGAACGTTGAAAGGGATTTCTGAAGTTACCCTTATAAAACCTAAAGGTACCAATACTACTCTCTACTTATTTGTAGTTAAGAATTTGTTACATGTCCCACTGTCTCGAAGTTCTATTTTATTATTTACTTTTGAACCTATTAAACTTGTTATGAAATCACAATCATTAAATACAAATGGGATACAGTACCGTTACAAAGACATGGGTAATAAATAAAATCCTTTCTCTGAAAAAAACTCATCCAAATCATCCCAAAATCTAAGTTTTATCATCCCCCTATTATATTAACCTAAAATGTTTCTCCTAATTTCTCATTCCATATGTACCGGTCTTCCCAGGTTACAAAACACTTCCACTTGATTTCTTGAAGGCACAAAGACCATTAATTTATTATCACTATCAACTGCTACATTTCAAAAGCAAAAAAACGAATCCAATACTTGCAGGTTGTAGCCAACCTTCTTTACCCACATTCGTCCAGGAAGTGAGAATTCTTAATTATTTCTAAGCACGAAATTGGTTGCCCAACTTTGGTAGACCTCTTAGTAAACATTAAAAAGTCTCAATCAAAAACCCTAATGCGAGACCACAGAATGGTACTCTTGAGATCTTGCAGACCACAGCTCTCTGGTTTGGTTACTAAGTAATGCAGCAGTCCACGTAATGCCACACCTACCATTCTCCAAAATTTCCGAACAAAGAAACGCATAAGGCACTAGCAGAAGAGCAATCTAAGAATATACAAGGAATAGATTTGAAACTTTTAGATATTCATTAATAGCTTCCAATTCAATTTTGGACATACTACAGTGCATACTCAAAGACCTACAAAGAGTGGAAGATTTAAAAATGGTCCTTGTTCTTTCCTAAAAATTAGTGTCATCATCAAATAACAAATGAGAGTCTACAGCCCATTCTAAGCCCAAATTTACAACTTTGATAGTCTTACACGCAACTGCTCTCCAAACTGAGTAACTCAGTCCAAAGAAGATAAAAATGAGGACAAAGGATATCCTTTTCCTGGCCCTCACACCCTTGGCCATGAAACCAACATTTCACTCAACATTAATAATGAAAAAGTCCAGGCCGAGAGAGAGTCTAAATTCTAAAATCCATATTCTCCTCCAAGAATCAATTGCCTTTTTCAAGTAAAAACTTGTTCAAGAAACCCCCAAGTAATTTGATCATAAGCTTTATCAAAGTCCAATTTACATAATAGACTTTGTCTTTTCCTTTGCTTTAAAGCATGCACCTCTTTATTTCCCACCATAATAGCATCCAAATTTGTGTACCAAAGGCATTCTGATCTTGAGAAATAGTATTCAGGACAACCCAACCAAACAGATAAATAAATATTTGCAATGCAGTGATATACAAATCAGTGACACAACTGATGGGCTTACAATCTATAATGCTAACAGATCAATCTTTGTAAGTCCTGGTAAACAATCAGATAAAAGTAGAGTTAAACATTAACCACAATTAAGGAATTCTGCTAGCACCTTCAAAGGGTATATTATTTTCCTCTTTTTCAAAAGTTGTTTCTATCTGAAAGAGAAGCCATCTCCTAAGTGGTTACACTCCCTCACTAAGTATTGTGCTACAATAGAGTCATAAAGATATGATTGAACAATGAGCTCTCTTCCTAATATACACCACCTATCATATGAAACAGTCTTCATATATAACACACAATGAAGACCAAGATTCAAAGTCCAGGGAAATAAGCCATTTAGGAATAAATAGAAAAGGGATTACAATTTGGTTCCACAGAAGCATGACAGACTCAAAAGTAAAAAAAAACTCCTAACTGCAAGAAAGGTCTAAAGATGCATAATTTCATCCTCATCCTACCACATGAAATGAGCAAATTCTTATTTTGCCTCCAAACGCAACGCTCCAGAAAGCTACAATATAATCAATCTCGTTTCGAAAATGCAATTTCAACTAAAATCCTACACAAGCTGCCATCCAACTCATTTATGCTACTCACTCAATTCAGCCAAGCTCAGAATAACGGAAAGCAATAAACAATGAAAAATGAACAACCAATCGATCATCATACACACAAAATCAAGGTTTTTTTTAAAAAACCCCAAATTCCCTAATTTCTAACGAGCAGATCAAGTAACAACATTCGAGAGATGGCAAAACATAATCAGGAAATTCCACATTCCCATTATTCAAATCACACAGATTCCACACCCTAAAAAAAATAAAAAAAATAAAATAAAAAGGGGGGAAAGATAAGAACACCTATTTCTGATATCCACCGCCGATGGCATCCATGTCCTCCTCGATCGTGGTGTTGAGGTAAACCGGAGGGAAGTCAGACGGCGAGAAAGTCT
>JASCZI010030251.1:45948-65259 GCA_036250425.1 Stylosanthes scabra
CTTCTTCATCTTCTCGAGTTCTGGCTTGCGGAGGACGGTGCGGCGGATAGGGGGACGGTTGCGGCGCTGGTCGCGGCCGTAGTATTTGATGTCGTACACTGTCTCCGGCAAGGAGGTTGGGACACAGGCCTTCTCCCTTGTGGTGGCGGGACAGAACACACGGTACTCGGTGGCGCCGGGGAGCGCCGACTTGTACTCCGGATCGGCGCAGGGACCCGTGATCTCCCATGGCTTCTTGATGTAGCGCTTTAGGGTTTGGAAGAGGGAGCTTGAGGGTGCGGGTTTCGCCATTGCTTGTGGTGAAAACTGAAAAATGATCGATCGGAGATGGTGGTGCTTGTGGCGAATTTTATGTTGTTCTTATTTGGATACTGCGATTTCACGATTTGTGTTTTCTTTTCCGATTTGGATCCAGGACCAGAATTGAACCCGATCCGGAATGTTGTAGAAGGGCCTTCTAATGAGGCCCAAATGGCCCATATCCTTCCTTAGTGTTATTTAGTCAGAATTTTTTGTGTTAAAACACACACTAATTCCTGCTGTCCAAAAATATATTGCTAATTCCTCATCCAAAAACTAAAAAGCGCAATGTCCAAAAAAATAAAAAAAAAACGCACACACACACGTCCGACCCACTCTAGCCATTACATTAATTATTAAAATAATTGAATATTGATACAGGGCTTAACACTCATTTATAATAGTCTTTAGAAAAATATAAAAAGTTAGATATTTTACTATAAATAGTAAAGGAAAATATGTAATCAAGCATGCAAATTATTAATGACATAGTATCTCTTTCCTTTTTTGGAATTCTTCTATTGAGTCTTGTTTTTCCCTAATTTTCCTCAATTTATACAATTCTCTTCTAATCTCTTCCTAATTTCTGCAATTCTAGCCTATAGGAGATCTTACTCCTATCATTTGGTGCTTTCATTGCTCACCATGCCAATCTACTATGATTACCATGGTGATTCAAGGAGCTCAAGAATTTCAACATGGGATCATATTCAAATCAACCTGAAAAGCTTGCTTCTAGGCCATGAACCAATTCTCTATGATTCTATCGTAGTTGCATCCTTCTTAAGTGATCAACCACAGAAGCATATCTCTGCAGATTTTGAGCAAAATTCAATTTCAGAAAATTCAGATCAAGAAACTGACAACACAGATCAAGAACTTACAGCAGATCCAACACAATTTTATCAAATTCAATAAATTATAGACCTAGATTTTCAATTTCAATTTCACTCAGAGCTTGCAACAACCAGATCAAGCAAATTCAAATTCAATCAAAATTCAAGTTCCAGCAGAACAGATCCGGCAAAAATTCATGTTCAGATTCATCCAGGTTAATCAGAAAATCACCATTTAGAATACGAAATCCAAGATGAAACAATTACAGATTCGGATCAAATTCAAGAGGACTCAATCAGCATTCAAATCTCAATAGTCCAGGATTTCTAGCAATTGAAAATGTCAACAGTTCACAGTCAAGAACTCAATCCAGAAGTTCCAAATTCAACCGAAAATAAAAATTCAAATATGGAAATTAGAAGTGTTGTTCTTACCATGGATGGTGATGTTGATGACAGAGTCGTCGTGATGAAGAAGGAAGCCGAGACCGTGACCAACGGTGGCGGCTGGGTCCCTAATAACGCGGAGGACGGCGTTCCTGCGGAGGAGATGCGAACGCCGGATGAGGACAGTGCCGAGGACAGTGCCGTCACGGTGGAGGGACGGCGAACTTATATGGCCTTCGAGGATGGCGGGTTGAGGGAGAAGACTGGCGCCGCAACGATGGCTGACAGAGGTCTCCGGGCTCAGTTGTTGAGGCGGTTCATCCTTCTGACACCGCCGCTTCTCCTAGCGGTGGTTTTGCCATGGAACCGCGGGGGTGACGATGAAGAACGAAGCCGCGACAGATGGCAGCGCCGGGCAGCGGCTTCGACAAGAGGCGACAAACGAAACCTCGACGAGCTTCTCTCTGGAACAGTGCTGACAGGTAGTTGGTGCTATGGCGCGATGCAGACGACAACAGGGCGGCGGGAAGGCGCAGCGGTGGTTGAGAGTGGCTCACTCTTCGATTTCGAGAACGGCCGGCATGACCCAAGGCTGGCGGGGGTTGAGCTCGCCACAACAAACGGTTGGTGGAAGCTAGAGGAGGTTGGTGGCTGTTGTGATGGAGTACCTTTCCTCGGCAAACAAAATTAAAGTGGAAACATGAACCCTAAGTGTGATTTGGGCTTGATGGGTGTGTTCAAAGCCCAATTCCAACAGCTATATGTTTTCTCAAGATTTGGGCCAAGCCTTGCAGCAAATTATTTTGTAGGATTAGTGGGTATAGTATTTTTTAAACAATGGGATCCTGGTGGCCCAATTTTATTTTTGGGCAGTAGTATAGAATTACTTATTAATTTTAGTAATGATAATTAGGATTTACAATTTTATTAATTGTGGTTAAATTTTTTTTTTTTCAACCTTGAGGTCAAGGTTGTTTTGAATGGTTGGGTAATGATACATGTATAAGTTTGGACTTAAGACCCATTTATAATAGTCTTTAGAATAATCTAGAAAGTTAGGTATTTTACTATAAATAGTAAAGGAAAATATGTAATCAAGCATGCAAATTATCAATGACATAATATCTCTTTTCTCTTTTGGTATTCCTCTATGAAATTATCTTCTTCTCCTTCTTGTTCTTTCTTAATTTTCCTCAATTTATACAATTTTCTTCTAATCTCTTCCTAATTTATGCAATTCTAGTCATCTTACTCCTATCAAATATATTATAATACAATTATTAAAATAATTATTAAATTTGTAATTAATTAATAATATTTTTAAAAATAAAATATCAAATCAAATATATTATATAGAATAGCAGGTTGATAGCTTATTTTTAATACATCCTAACACGATTGATTACAAAATTCTTAATCATTAGGAGTTATTATGAGTAATGCTAGGTAATCAATATGATATTGACCAATAATAGTAAATAAAAAATTATCGTTCAAAATTAAAAATTAGATCATCTAAATAAATAAAATAGATCATTCAATATTGAAAATTAAATCATCCATACAAATAAAATCAATCATTCAAATTCAAAATTGTTAAAAAAAAAAGAATCATTTCTAGTGTATATAACCAACGACCGCCGGCACATGCCAAAGTGCAAATCGACGTCACACTCTATTTTGTTGCCGCCGTCAAAATTTTACATCAGAAGCCATATGGGATAAAGGAGGAAGAAAGAAAGGAAAATTGGAATGTATGAATGTGCTACGTATGTGTTTCTGTTTTTTTTTTTTTTTTATTCTCTCTTTGTCGGTCATTTCTTTTCTAATATTATTTATTATTGGTTACTATTGGCAGTAATTTTATTAGTCACATATAGTTACTCATTTAGAATATATTGTTACTTATATTAAAATAATTTTGTAATAAATACATATGAATAATTTGTTATTCAAATGATGTATTAAAATTTAGAAGCTAAATTGTAACTTATACTTAAATCACCTAATATTTTTTTAATATATGTGGGTATTGTAGGAGAAATTCAATCTTCTTTGTACAAGTGAGTACATCAGTGTACGAAAAATTTTACTCTTTTTTTGTAATTATGTATACGAAAAATTAAAGATTTTTCCTATTATAATTTGAAGTTTAAATACTCGCTGAGATTTTTGGTGTATATATTAAAATATTTTCTAATGATAATAGCTATTTTGATTAAATTTTAATTGTTGAGTTATGTTATTAAAATTTCATGTGTAATAAATATAAAATATTATAATTATGAGAGTGACTGGTATGTATTAAAATATAAAATATATATATTTAGTATTTTAATAAATATTATATACTAGTAATTGATTTAATAGTTAATTTTAATATATACTTAATATAATATAATTTTTAAATATGACAATTATTTTTATTAGAAGATATTTAAATTTTTTTTCTAAACACTTCTATTCTATAAGCGGTTAGCACCCTATTTCAACCGTCATCAAGAGTAGGACTGTAGGAGGAAGAATTAAACATAAGAAATCATTCGATATGTACTTTTAGATTCTACTTCTATTTCTATTCTAACTTTATTAATTTTTTTTTACTAATTTCACATGCGTTAATATTCTAATAAATAAAAAGTAAATTAAAATTGACTAATAAATCAAAGGGAAAGAAAATAAATATAAAAAGAAAAGAAAAAAGGGCAACAGCGGGAGTCATCGTCTACTGTGAATTGTGAATTTTGTGATCTCCAAAGTCCAAACACAAACCCATCAACCTCCGAATCTTTGCTCTCTCTCACTCTCTCTCTCTGACAGAAGACTTTGCACTGTTCTCTTGTCTCGATCTCTCTCTCTCTCTCTCTCTCCTCGCCGTCAGTTTGTGAATCGTGTCTTCAACGAAGCAGGTACGCACGTGCGTCTTCTCTCTCTCTCTCTTTCTCTCTCTCATCCAAGATGTGTGCTTGTTCTCCGATACGCTACTTTCCCTTTCTCCCTTCTTCTTCGTTTTCCACTCTGCTCTGCTTCCTCTCTGATCTCTCCAATTTTCTCTCCTTTACCTCTCTCCCTTCCAGGTTTTTCTGATTTCCACCTCACGAATCACAATGTTTTCCTACTTGCAATTTTTCATTTTTCTATTTTTTTAACCGCCATATTTAATCTGATTTAGCCTATGATCTCGTTTAAGTTTTTTTTTTTTTTTTAAATTAAAAAAAAATTCCCCTCAAATTTTGCTCTAGGTTTGATGCTTTCTATATGGTATGGTATTGAATGTAGATCCGACTGTGACATTGATATTCCCTTACTCAGTTACTCTACTTGTATGGCTTGATTATGTTCGTTTTAGCATTCAGGTTTAGTTAATTAGTTAGATTAGATTAGGTTATACTTAAATTGAGAAGTAAGGACTGTGCAGTAATTTTAGCATTATGGGAATCTAATTCTTTCAGACACATAATAGTTGGCTTATCTCCTTATTTAGAATTGATGCCGTTCTAGCTCCTTATTCCTAATTTGTTTTAGGGTTCGTTTGCGAGTTGTGATTGTTCTATTGTATCTCATTATGTATTTGCTATAGGGTGCGTCTGTGTGTTGAGATCTAAAAGGGAATGGGAGGGATGAGAATGGCTTTATATGAGTAAAATGGATTCCATTACCTTACTTACTTACCCTCTACTCTAAGATGACAACTGACAAACGTGCTCTCAGGCTGCGTTCGGAGGAGTGAACAAGACTGAGTGGCTGAGACTGAATTAAGCTTGCTGTTGTGTTTGGTTTAGGGTTTACTAAGAGACAGAGACTGAAAGATATATATTACATTAAGCTGGTGAAGGAGGGACAAAGGTTAGTATTTGAAACTTTAATGTTGAATGAGGGTATTTGAGTAATAAAAGTTAGTAAAGTTTTAGTCTCAGTCCCCAGAAATTCCAGTCCTTTCAGTCCCCACTTTCTGGAGGTACTGAAAATACTCTAATTTTGGGGCAAAGACTGAAATTTTAGTCACAGTCTCTATCAACCAAACACAATATTGGTCTCAATCCTCCGGTCTTAGTCTTAGTCCTGCTACCAAATGCATCCTTAGGGAATAGGGATAGCGACACAAGCAAGCAGTGTGATGACTGTCATAGTAAAGTTTCAATTGTGCATATCTCTCTGGTTTCCACACTGTATTCATGTTGCCGTTCTATTGGTTGGATCTTACTGATGCTTCAAGGCTGTTTTTAATGTAATTTATGTTTATGGATGCTGTGACTTTGATTTGTTCTTTCTATGACATACAATTTTGTTCATCTATGCAATTTCTTTGTCGATTTGAGATGTGGCTAATGCGGAGCATGACATCAAACTAAAAGATCATTTCTCGGTTAATGATTTCTGCAACTAAAACTTGTCCTGCTTAATGGATTTATTCTGTTTTACCTTGTTGTAAATTCTTCTGCAGATGGCAATGCAGGAAGCAAGCCCTGCCACCACTCCTAGTGCCCAAGTTGTTGGCAATGCGTTTGTGGAGCAATACTATCACATTCTACACCAATCCCCAAATTTGGTGCACAGATTTTACCAGGACTCAAGTTTCTTAAGCCGATCAGACAACAATGGCCAGATGACAACTGTGACTACTATGCAAGTAAGTCTACCAGGAACAGGATATGCATAATATAGGCAAAATTTCTCAAACTTATGGTATATTTAGCTAAATAGTTCTGCGACTAGATAACATCTATACTTCCTTGCAATGACGCATAGTTACTTTAACAATCGTGCTCCTTAAGAAGCTGGCTCTTAATCATTGGTTAATACAATTTTCTTACTAGACTACTTTTCATTAATCAAAACTAAATAACTGTTGGATCAGGCAATCAATGAAAAGATACTTTCCTTGAATTATGAAGATTATACAGCAGAAATAAAAACTGCTGATGCTCAGGAGTCATATGAGAAAGGTGTGATAGTTTTAGTAACTGGATGCTTAACCGGGAAGGATAATGTGAAAAGGAAGTTCTCACAGACATTCTTTCTGGCACCACAAGACAAGGGCTATTATGTCTTAAATGACGTCTTTAGGTACATTGAGGATAATGACACACTGCAGTCATCAAATCCTGACTCTGTGAATGCTGTCAATGAAAAACCTGAGGCAGTGGCTGTGCCAGAAGCAGGTCGGCATGGCTATTCTCCATAACATATTCCCAACAGTTTTTTATCTTGGGTTAATCTCACTTTTTAATTGATGCTTATATGTTTCTAGAGAATATACATGCTCCAGAGCATCTCGTGACGAACCCTGCAATAACAGCAGAGGGTGAAAACCTTGATAATGGAGCTGAAGGTTATAATCCAGAGGACAATGAGGAAGAAGGATCAGTTATTGATGAAGAGGTTGCTGAACCCTCTGCAGATTTAAGTCAGAATGTTACAATTCATGATTCAACTTCTGCAGTCCAGGATGATGCACCAAAGAAGTCATATTCGTATGCATCAATTGTGAGTTTGCTTTCATATATGTTCTTCTTTTGTGATTCTCCTCCAGCTTTTACATTCCTTGACATTATTAATTTTATTTACATGAAGGTAATGAAAAGTAACACAGCATCTGGTCCTGTCTATGTTCCCAGCCGAACTGTAAGAGCAGTACCTGCTAAATCCAGTGAACAATGGTCTACTACCGCCAAATCGACTCCAGCACCAGAGCCATTACCTTCTAGTAATGACAATGCTCCTGGTAGTAGTGATGTTCATGAGGAAGGTATGTATTGAAACTCTTGATATGGCTAACAGCCACTATCTTTTCTCAGACTAGTTAGCTTTAAAATAGACTCATATTCCTCCGGGAGATATTTGTTTCATCTAGTTTTGACTTGTGAATGGTAAGAGATTAAAAAAATGTAAGGAGGCTAAAATAAGTTGGAGTTTATTACATCATATATACTCTGGTCTTGAATTATAGGTTGAAAATTGATTAAATTGCCTTTTTACTTTTAACAGCTGAGGGTCATTCCATATACATACGGAATTTGCCATTTAATGCAACTGTTGAACAACTAGAGGAGGTCTTTAAGAAATTTGGTCCTATTAAGCATGGTGGAATCCAAGTTAGAAGTAGTAAGGTCTGTGGATACCTCATAAACCTCAAAATGATTTATGGGTTTTCTGAGTAAAGCTTATAAGATTGTTCTTAATATTGGCTCCTTGCAGCATGGCTTCTGTTTCGGCTTTGTTGAATTTGAGGAAATGAGTTCCATGAATAGTGCGCTTGAGGTATGTATTGAACTGTTGACGTTATTGCTCCTGACTGTTGCAACTAAAGTAGACATCTCTTGAATTCTTATTTGCATTCTGCAATGGAAGAATTACCACTTATACAGCTTGCTTTGTGGCATGTTCATGATACTGCACTTACCTAGCACTGCATATCATGTGACCTATCAATGATCTATATTATTTGTTTAATATGTTTTGTCAAAATTATTTTCAGGCTTCACCTATCAACGTTGGTGATCGACAAGCTGTTATTGAGGAGAAGAGAACTACTACAAGAGGTACATTGATATATTTTTCATTTATTACTTCTACTATGAGCCAAACATGTTAGCCCAGCTTATCAGAGGTTGATTATGCTCCCTTTTCTCCCCTTCATTTTGTCCTTATTTTAGTTAGTGGTAGTGGGAGAGGGAGATTTCCTTCCGGACGAGGTGGGTTCAGAAGTGACAGTTTCAGAGGGCGTGCGAAGTTTGGTGGCGGAAGGGGTTACGGCAGAAATGAATTCAGAAACCAAGGAGAGTTCACATCGCGGCCTAAGGGTCCAGCTGGACAAAAGGGAGATGGTTCTCAACGGCCAAGTCAAAACGGAAGCGGGCGGGGTGGACGGCAAGGTGTTGGAAACCGAAGTGCTGCACCATCAACTTGATCATGAGGTAATAATCATCATAGTTTAATGGGAAATTGGGGGTTGGGGGGAGGGGGGAGATTTTTTATAGGAGGAAAGCCAAACTCCTCTTTCTTTTCCACGTGTTTAGGCAGAGTTTGAGGGTTACAACTTAAATTGTTGCAATCATTTAATGGATTAGTGGGTTGATCTGCCCATGCAAGAGTGTTTTGACACAATCATGTATTCCTTTTTTTTTTCTTTTCACCAAAACGATGCACTTTGTCTTCTGCTATTTTTCTAAGCCATATTGAGCATGAGTGTTCCACCTATTACAGTTATTAGCATGGATATCTTTGTGGAATTTTCTTGTGTAAATTGGGAACCATCCCAGGTTATATTTTTCTGCTTTGTTGAACCAGTTAACCAGTTTACTGTAATAGGTTGGAGACAAAATCTGCTGCGGATAACAGAATTTAATTTGATGTTCCAAACAAACTTTTCTTGGCAGAAAATGGGATTGTACAGTAAATAGAGATGTTTGATTTAAGTAAATAGAATGTTAAAAAGACGTTTGGATATTCCAGTATTAAGTTGAAGAAATTTGTTCTCGTTTTGAACAGAATAAATATATTATATCGAAAGATATAATTGCGAAAATGAAATGATACATCATTTTTCTTTTAATATATACGGAGTACAACAAGGGCATTCAAATTCAGGTCCAATCAATGCTTTAACTCTCAAGTATTGTTAACATGTTAAAAACTAGTGTTTCAGTTAACTAATCATGTTTTGTTCATATAAACATTAATTATTCTTGTTAATTGATGTGTGCGGTGTTTATAATTGCAGATAATAACATGCTTCTTGCATTGACTATTTACACATATAAGTATATCGTGACCGTATAAGTATCACTCATTCAATTATTCATGTTTCTTGCCTGGTTTAGATCTAAGCGTTCAGTCATTATGGAATTTTTTCTTATTTTTATTTTTATCTTTTTTTAAATCCCAGAGGTCTTTACGAGTAATCAAAATTATGCACGTTAACTTTTGAAAAACACTACACACTAAACAGTTAAACACTCTTGATACTTTATATTAAAATATAATTGTTACTAATTACTTTCATTTTCAAATTAATTAAACAAATATAATGCATTTTTAGTTGTAGGAAACTATTAGATTGCCATAAAGGGTCTATGCGTAATGAGATTGTTAACATTTAATCAAGAAATTTTCAAAACCAAAAGATCACAATATGATCTAAATAATTTTGGAATGAATAATTTTGTTGACAACGTAACTTTCTTATGAAGTTATGATAATTTTATGAATTTAGTTAAGGTAGCTGATTTAGGGAAATTGTTTTCAATAATGATAGAAAATTTAAAACTTCTTATCTTGGATTAGCAAAATCCTAATTTTATTGCTTAGCCTCCACATAAAATTTTAATATTTAAAACAAAATAAAAGAGGTGCGGGTCGGCACATGTGCGTCACGTGCGGGTCAACAACAAAAGAAAAGAAAAGGGCATAGATGGCAGTTTGTGGTCAAAACCCAGAACCCTAACCCTAATTCCGATCAATTCATCTGCTTCTCTCTCTGTCTCTTCCCTCGTCCATTTCTTCAATGGCGGACTCTGTGGTTTCGGTTCAATTCCTCAAAGATTTCGTCTATTCTCAAATCAACGACGATGAAAAGTGGGCTTTCAATAAGGTTATTATCTAATTCCTTTCTACATCACTCCATTTGATTCGTTTTGTTCCGTTTTTCGATTGGAAAACAGTGAACTGTTATTCACCTGGTGTCCACTATTTATTTGTTTCAAAATGTTTGAATATCTTTTGTGAGTAGCTATGAGAGCCATAAAGCCCTCTTTCAACGATACCTAAGCTAGTGTAATTAATTTTCCCCATTGAAACCTAGAAGAGAGCTGAAAATTTATTGCTTGTGATGCTAAGCCAATCAATGATTTATGCTTTGTTTCATTACCAATTGTTGTTTACTTGTTTTGCTGCCTGGTTTAATTAAGTGCTTCTGTCGTGTATTTTCATCTGCTGATCAAAACATGAAGAATCTTATATTATATAATAATTCAGGCATTTTGATCTTGTGACTTTGTTGAGTTTTTTCCTTTTTTTTTTTCCTTTGGCTTGTTGTGATGCCTATCTGCTTGGTTACTTTGATGCTTTACGAGCATTTGATCAGCCATGGCATTGCGGCATTGCCATTAGTTTCATATTGGAAATTGGTTGTGGTATGTTTAGTTTTTGCTGCGAAGCTTTTAAGATAATTGGCATTGTTGCACTCTTCATTATAGATGTAAAAGTGTACAGAGGTACGAGATGTAATGGTAGCCGTTGATCTTTAATGCATGTGCACATGAAAAGATGTGTCAGATAAGACTATCAGATAGAACATATCTGCACATCGGTATCATTTGACATCTGTACCTTAGAATTTGACATTGGCATAACTACTAGTGAATATTTATTATTGTCCAAGTTGCAGCATAGCTAGTTGGAAAGAAGAGATATAATTTTCTGGTAGTAGTAACTTTTGGTAAATAGTTATAGAGAGCTTGCACTTACTAAGGTAGTGTTTTGCCACATTTATCTTGTGTCCTTTACATTGGAGGTACAAAAATGAACTTAAAATAGTTGGTTAAAATTGTAGACAGTCTAAAGAATTTTCATTTGTCTCCTTTTCCAAACATGTTTATGTCCTAATATCTTTGTCGGATATATCAGAAGACAAGATGAAAAAGAGTTGAGGCATGACTTAGTTATTCAATGGTTCTTTCGACTTTACAAACATTTCATCTTCCTAATTCATGTTGATAGATTAGTATTCGACTTAGTTTTGAACGGTAGCTGATTCTTCTTTGGTTTCCATCTGCAGAAACTGCTGCGTGCTATGGGATTGTTTGCAGGATCAATAGTACTTATGAGAAATTATGGTGACCTTATGGCAATATAAGAAAGAAAATGAGTTGCCTGTAATAAGCTGCTACTATCTCTGCTTAAACATTTAAAAGGGTATTATTATTATTACTATGTAGGTTATCTCTTGGTAGTTTGAGAATGAGTATAATTAGTTTCAGGCATTTCATTAGCGATTTGATTCTAATGTAAGTGTACTTGCACCTTCCCTTGTGCTCAAATATTTTGTGTTTTTGGTGAACATCAAATTTGGATTGGATTGGATCAAGCAACCTTTACCATGAATCTTTGATTTGAGCCATGTTAATGAGACCCTAATACCTTTTCATAGGAATGGTTATGTGGATGGAAAATGCTGGTAGCTTGTGATCCTATTTAGTTTCCTACATTCTGTTTTTACTGTTTAGCCTCATTTTTAAACTCTCAATAACCGTACTTCAGTTTACTATATAAGTTTGGAATCTTTCAAAAATTATGGTGTAAAGTATGTAAATTCAGTTTTAAAGCTTCAATATATCTTTATTCTGACTTGATTTTTGTCATGGTTTCTTAAAATGGTAAAAAACAAAAAATGTGCCTGTGTGGAATAAAAGTATAAAACTAGGTATCCTAAGTCCAAACGCCACCTTGACCTATGGCGATTAAAGTAGATTAAGAAAAAAAAATGAAAATGATAGTTTATTATTTTTTGAGCTCCTACGGAAACACCTACCGACGATGTTTTTTCATCAAGAATTCAAGATCAAGTTTGAATGACCTCCTTATTTTAATTGATTGGTTGCAATTTCTTAGTAAGCGAAGATTAGTTTAAAGTTTAAACAGTTGGTGATAACGTGTAATGAAGTTATAAGTAATAGTATCTGTTATAGTTGATACTATAAGAGTATAAGTCTATAACAAAAAACTAATATTCAAAAGATGAGTTTTTGTAAAGATTAGTAGTAGTTGTTGCATGTTTGCGTGGCACTAGTCTTATTGACGATGGATCATACGAAAGAAGAAGAACAGAATCCATTGGCAACACGTATGAATATGAATAGTAGTTAATAAATAAAGACTCAATCACATTCATGAACATGGGTCTCTCCAATTACGTGTAACCAACGAGCAATGTGAAGATCTTTTCAAACTCATTCTCATCCACCATCAACAAATGTGTCCTCACTTCAACGTAACGTTACTACTACTGCTACTTACTCTTTGTTAGTTAGTTACCTCCCACCACCAATAACAAGAATTCAAAGGCCAATTCAATTAACACATAATTTGAAAAAAAAATTACATTTAAAGAATGTAAAACACTAATTCATATAGTTTTTATTTTCTCACGCTATTTTCTAACTCAACAAGTCAATATTAATTCGTCACAGATGTAAGCTCCATTTAAAGGTTTATCATTGGTTAATAAATTGTTGCATGCACGAGTCGAGTTTCAAACCTCCGACACTTAATTAAGTAGAAGTTACCATTAGATCAACCCAAATTGATTAATTAATTCAAGTAGTTAACTCAAGTACCCACGCAAGTTAGTATAGATGGATGAAGTTTGTACTCCTTAACCATCTCTCTCTGATTAGATCTTTTTGGAGAATATGAATAGAGCTTGCTTGAAATGATCGCGCACTTTATTTCTACAATAATTGAGAAATTAATCACATTCGATTTATTGAATATTCTTATGCATAAAAAAATAGTTAACTCGAGTGATAAATAATTCAGATACCTTAAATAGATATCGAAATGGAAATAACTAATTTTATGATAATATGGCGGCATTAAGATTGTTTGAGTAATTTAGATGGGAGAGCCGGGAAGAGGCAGATATAATGAAGATTGAACAAGTGTCCTAGCTAGAATTAATAATGGAGACTCCCCTCCTACTCCCATAAACAAAAACACGTGATGCCTTTTCTCTCTCCATTAATCTCCACGTGGATACTTCACCAATGCGTTGTCAAATTCCACACTCTGCTTTAACTCCATGCACCAGAAAAACACAACTTTCTAACTTTCTTATTCCTTATCTTTCTCAAATTTTCTTCCTCTTCAATTTCTTCATTGAAAGATACACTTCAGAGAGTGCCAACTTTTGTAAGTTGTAACCACCTCTATAATTTCTCTTGTTCCTACAATCCCCATTTCTCAAAATTTAATCTTGCAAAAGATTTCTTTGTCTTATCATCTTATATATGTTGGTTTCAGAGAAAGAAAATCTTCAAGGTTGTTGTTCTGTTCAAGGATTTCACCTTTCTCTTGGATCTCAATGGAGGTAATCTAACAATTTTCTTGTTTCATGATCATGCAAAGGGATCATAATTATGAATTATAATTTTTGATTTATGTGGTGAGATATATTATTTTTGTGATATATATATATATGTATGTATATATATAACTGTTTGTATGTTATCGTTGTATTCATATGTTATGTGTTTTGTAATTTTATACTGATATTTATATTTTCTATCTAGTAAATGAGATTTATGAAAATGACGATTCTTAAATGAAGAGCACTTTGAAGAGTACTAACAACTTTTGTTTTAAAAAATAAGAAAAATAAAATAAAATTCATCACATGACACCCATCCAACTACTCATCATACAAAATTTTCATCTTTTCATCGTTCTTTCTCTCCACCATAGCATTCACCTTATGAAAATATACAGTCGTACATGTAGCATAGTCATACATGTAGCATTTCCGTATTATTATTTTCTTGGTTAACTAAGTTGATTGTTATTGTTATTATCATGATAAAGGGATTGTTTGGTAGCACATTAACAACCACAAACAGAGAAGAGCAGAACATAGACCTGACTCTGAAACTCTCACCCTGTGGCCAAATTGAAGGGAAAAAATGGGTGACAAGATCATCATCATCAGTAATCTATGGAGTGAAAGCAAAGAGAGATGAAGAAAATGGGAGAAAAGAGGAGGATCCCTTTGTTCCATGGTTGGAGAGGTCTTGGTCAATGCCATCAGAGGCTGAGAAGGGTACTGTGATGAGGTTTGGGGACATGCAAACAATGACAAGAGTCAGGACGGGCATGAGGTTGCTCCTCCACAAGCAGAGGAGTGCCGTAGCCGCGGCCACCGGCGTCTCGCCGTCACCGGTTCATGTTTTGGACAAAGTCAAGAAGCTTGTGACTCCTCATGGAGATTCATGCCATGAGGGTAACTCTTACTTTTCTTTCCCCTTTTATTTGTTAATTGTTACCTTCTCCTTTGCTTGTTTAATTTTGTATTTATGGGTAAAAATAGGAACTCCTTTGGAATAATAGGTAACATCAATGCATATAGTTAATCATCAAGTTTGTCTTTAAATTAATAGTAATCATCTTACATACAATGTAGTATTAAATTGTGTTAATAACTACTAAAAGTTTAGAATCATTAAGTCAATCGCGGCATTTGGGGTTTAGGGTTTAAGGTTAGTCAATGGCTGCATTTGGGTTATCATAGAAAATAAGCCAAGTAATCTAAAGAATAGAAATTCATGCATAGCACAGTTATTTTATGTGATGTTTGATATTTTAAAATTATTAGATGATAAATTTAATTAAGTAAACAAATTATTTATTTTTATTTTAAATAGAAGATTATTTCAAATAAAATTTTATCTAAATGTAATTTTTTATATTTGTTGACACCGAAATAATATTTTTTTTAGCATAGAAATAAATTATTTTTGTTGGTCAAAATTATTTATTCAAATAGCATTACCCACCTGTACCGTGAATACTGAATGAGAAAATTTTGGAAGCCAACGTAGGAAGCCAATATCAATTTTCCTTTTTTTTTTTCTCTTTTACCACCTATTATTTCTCTAATTACACTTATGGACTCCCTATGGACTCCGTAAAGTTGGCTCCCTAGCATTACTCAAATATTCTCCCATCATTTCATTTTGCATTATTTTATTACGAGTAATATTTAATTGCATGATATCTATTATTACATTAAGATAAGATTCTTGCCTTTTTATACTGAAGGAAGAGAACCTAGTTCCAAAATGAAGGCATCATCACCATCACCATTACAAGTTCATGAAGAACATGATTCCAAGAAATCACAACAACCAATTCTTCAGGAAATGCCACAAGCCAAAAGGATTAAGACAAAGAATCCCCCACCACCACCATCATCATCATCATGTGTGAAAGGTGATGATGCAATGGAGATTCTTCGACAGATTCCAAGTGTGAGTACAAGAGGAGATGGGCCAAGTGAGAAGAGAATAGAAGGGATTCTGTACAAGTATAACAGAGGACAAGTGTGTATTGTGTGTGTCTGCCATGGAAGATTCCTCTCTCCATCAGAGTTTGTCATGCATGCTGGTGGAAAGCAAGTTGACAATCCCATGAAACACATCACTGTCTCTTCTAATAACTCATTCTAACACAACAAATTATGCTTCTTATGTAGACTATACAGTAAGTTTTCGATTTCGAGTCGAATCGAATGTGTTATCTGTACTTATTTTGTCTCGTGCATCGAATCAGGATGAATTTCCTTAGTGCAAATTTCTCTAGCATTAAATGGAATTTGAGGTGCACTTATAATGTGTCTTGCATTTCATTTGATGATAGAGAGGGGTATGCTAGATCGATGTGCAGATCAAAACAAGTATGCAAAATTGTTGTTCTTGTAATTGTTTTATTCATGTTTCAAAAATGGTATGAAACGAAAACTTTTTTTTACCAGAAATGATGATTCCTTTTTCCTATTTGTGAACAATTCAAATTCAATTCAATTAAGGTAATTTTTTTTCTCTTTGTAATTTGACCGTGGGAGCAAAATATCTCTTTGGCAAGAGAAATTCTTGGTCAGAATATAGTTTCCGGTAGGGATGTGCATGAAGTTGGGTGTTGCCTAGCCCAGGTTCACTCCGAAAAATATCTTGGGTCTATTATTTAGATTCAGATCCGGCTCTAAATTCGATGAAATCTTGCTAGCTTTGGGCCGGGTGAAAATCGAATCGTAAACCATCAGAGTCCAAGAAAAAGAAAATAACATTAATCACATGTTAATATTTATAATATTTCAATCTTATGCAAATAAAACACAATAAAGTTACGTACACATAATCCTTAAATTTAATTTAAATTCTTAAAAAATATAATTTTTAAATAACATGAAAACAAATAGCACAATCCAAGACATAAAATAGAAAGATAAAATCTAAAACAAAATATAATACAAGATAGTAAAAAATAGTCAAATTGGGCATTGAAATTGGGCTCAAATAAAAAATAGTAACATATGAACATAATACAAATTTGTAATAAAAAAAATCCATAATACAAGAAGTCAAATTTCACCATCCAATAGTGAATAAAATCTCAATTTCTTATATAATTTTATTTTATTTTACATATTTTATTAAATTATACATACTAATGGGCCACCAGGCTGAGCCCGAGTGACCCGAGACTTGGCCCAGACCCGATTTCACAGCATCACCGGATTGGTTTCATTTTTTGGGCCGAAGCCGAGTCAATATGACATCGGGCCAAAATGGCCCAAATTTCATCAAGCCCGGGCCAGACCGAGCCATGCACATACAGCCCTAATTTCTGGTCATATGGGCACACTACGCATTCATACACAAGAGAGAGAAAGAGATTTTATCATGCATAGAATAAAGATTTTGCATAATGTTTATTTTTAAAATTAATAAAAAAAATAGAATAAAATATTTTATATAATTAAAATTTACAATAATTATATACAACCAAGTCCAACCAAGCTCTCTCTGCACACGCACTTTTCTTCTTTTCATTTCCTCAACACATTAAGAAAAAGACGGCGATGATGACAACTACGGCGACGAGCGACGATATGACACTGAAAAGGAGGAGGAGGAGGAGTAGGAGGTTAAAATATTGTTTTATGTGTTTTGACATTGTAATTATATGAATGTAAATGAATATGAATCAATTTAAATCATTATTGATTTTGGATCAATGTGAGTGTTGTTGAAAATTCAATTCTTCAGTTTTTATATATGAAAATTCGTTTCTGTTTTACTTTAAAATCCATTTTTACTTTTATTCAAAATTCGTTTATGTTTTCGTTAAAATTCAATTCATTTTTTATATGAAAATTCGTTTCTGTTTTTCTAAAAAACCAATTTAGTTTTTATATGAAATTTCGTTTCTATTTTCATGAAAATCTAATTAAGTTTTTATATGAAAATCCATTTATGTTTTATATGAAAATTTGTTTCTGTTTTTCATGAAAATCCAATTAAATTTTCATCATCAACAACAACAACAATGTAGCATGAGAAGAAGAAGAATGCGACGATGACAGCTACAACGATGATGGTGACGGCTACAGTAACGACGACGGTGGTGGTTGCAATAACAGAGAAGAAGAAGAAGAAGAAGAAGAAAAAGACAAAGAAAAAGAAGAAGTTGATGCACGTGTTTGAATTTTGGGGAGAATGATAGCGCCTATAATGGATGAAAGTGAGGAAAAATCACTTGGTTAAACTTAGTTAGAGTAAATACTTGGATATGTAGCATGACTGTAAAATTTAATTTTTTTTTGGACATCTAAAATTTAACCATTTATCAAAAGAAATTTTTATCTTTCCATTATTTAGCAAAATTTTTTTTATCTCTTCATATTTTTTTTTATCATAGCATGAACCTCTTATAATATCTACTATTTGACCTAAGGTTTCGACTTAGTCTCAAGCTTGGAATTTGGGTGTGATCGCTTATGAAACAAGTTGTTAGATTATAATTTGAGAAGGACTTCATTTACTTCAATGAAAAATATAAAATAACTAATAATTCTAAAATGTCTTTAATTATACCAAACAAAACATTCAAAACTCATTTAAGCATTTTTATTTTTAATGAATTTGGATAAAATTTTTATATAAACATTTTTTTTGTTTTTTTAACTAAAAATATGTTAAGGAAATGACTTGAATTCGAGACTTCTACTAGAAAAAAAAAATCATTTGAACTATATCTTATTAATATTTTTATTGTTACAAAAACATTTTTCATATCTTTATATATCAATAAACTGAAGTTGCTTTCTCAAAAACAATACAAACAAAAAAACAGCAAATAGGACATTGACGTGTCATTATACACGGAAGGATATGAACGTATGCAACATTTTAAACGATTTTTTTTTTTCCTCAAAGGAAGAAAGAAAATCATTGCACAATTTTCATGTTTAATCTTCAGTTATGAATATGCAATTGTTTATAAATTAAAAAGAAAAAATAAAAAAGAGACAAAGTAGACGGAATATTCTCGGAGCCAAATACTGTGGTGCTTTTGACTCTGGTTTAATAAAATTTTACTTAAAATTCAAGATATTATTTTTGGAATTTTGGGAGAGACTAAACTAGATAATATTGCTTTTATTATTAAAATTAACTTCAATTATTTGTTTTTTTTTTAATAGAAGCATTTTATATGTTAATTAGTCAAGCATGATGGCGTGGCCTGTGGCGTAAGAAGATTAGATCCGAATAATTTTATGGCATTGAATTCTGTGACGAATTATTTTATATTTTATATGGTTACAAACTTAGGCACCAATTTAAGAGATAAATAATAAAATAAATTTCAATTGAGATCGCTGTAACAACCAGCTATTCAATTCTCGTTAATTCAGAAGTCAGAACAACAAGGAAAACAGATTTTAGTTCAAAATTCAAATACTGCTATTTATATTTTTCTTTTCACATTACATTTTGACCTTCTTTATTTTATTTTATTTTATTTCTTAGAATGTTTTGATTTTTAAGAAATTATATTAATTTATGCTTGGAATATTCGTGGATAAGTCCAATATTTGCGCTCCCAATGAGAATGACTGCCATGTGTTTGAGAAAAGTCCTCAACAATTATTGATTGGTTCATAAGCATATATATAGATATATATATATATATATATATATATATATATATATATATATATATATATATATATTCA
>JASCZI010030251.1:65394-83242 GCA_036250425.1 Stylosanthes scabra
ACTTGACTTCAAGGGCCATTTCCATGGCTAACCCAACCAGTAAGCAACCCTCTTCAATGCAAAGCTACAACTTTGAAACTTTTGGGGCAAAAATTTGCTCCTAAATTGGCATTCTGTTTTTGTTCAATGTGTTTTCTTTGGTAGCTTATTTTATGAGCATATTTTTCAGATTGATTCTCCCTGTTTCACTGTTGGTGTTGGATTTTTTTGACAATGGTTTCTTCAGATTACTGCTTTTGTTTATGTTGATCTGATGATTCCTCATCCTAGAGCTCTTTCTCTGTTGTGGCAGAAGGCCTTTACTCTGCAAAGTTTGTTGGGTATTTGATTTGATTTTTAGTTGTTATTGTTTTTGAATTGAGCAATGATCCTTGGTCATTTAGTTTATGGATGGATTATTGAACCTACCAACTTGCTTCAACTCTGGGAACTGAGTATTGACTCAATGATAAAATATTTGGCTATGCTGTAATGATAGATTCAACTTTTGTTCTTGATCATTCCTGGAATTATTAGGCATCTATGTTATCAGGCTTCACTTTTCTCATGAAAATTGAGTGTAAATTTTTCATGTTCATGTGCTAGTAAATCATAATTGTTTCCATATAGTTTTTTTTCAGGTTAAATATCTCATAACTTGGTGTTATATTTCTAAACATAACAGGTTTTTCACTTGCTGTATTTCTATTGTACATTATTGGAAGCACTGCAAGGCCTATTTATCCAATTCCCAGTGAAGATGATTATGAAATTCGGCAGCCTCTACAAACTTTCCGGCCATATAACATTGCACATCGCGGCTCAAATGGAGAGATTCCTGAAGAAACTCGTCCTGCATACTTGGTGAATAAGTGCAAAATTCTTGGCAAAACTGCATTATTTCCTTGTTACTTTTGCATAATAAAAAGTATAAGAAATTTACTTGATATACCCCTGGTTTTCGATCTCGTGCATATATTTATATCTGTTGACTTATATGCACTGATTAGCTCAATGCTTTCTTTAATGTTCCTACCTTGATTTTTCAAAGCTTTAATGATTATAAGTTCAATGCTTAATTGATTATCCAGAAACCAATATTAAGTACAATGCAGATAACAAATAAGCATCATTTTCATATTTGGCTTATGCTTGCAGAGAGCTATCGAAGAAGGTGCAGACTTCATTGAAACTGATATCTTATCTTCCAAGGATGGTGTTCTTATATGTTTCCATGATTTTATCCTTGATAATATCACTGATGTTGCAAAGTACAAAAAGTTTGAAAAGCGTAAAAGGACATATGAAGTCGAGAGGGTCAATATGACTGGATTTTTTACTGGTATAGTTGCTAGTCAAGTTGAAGTTTGCAAATTTCATACATAAAATCTCTTTTAGGCTTATCTGGCGGCTGTAATTTTTGCTTCTTCCATAAACAGTTGGCAATAAGCTTTATCAAACTTTAGCGTGTTTATTTTTTTCTATCTATGAAAGTTTACTTATGCTTTCAAGTTTCTATTAGCCTTTAACACCTGGACATATTTTTGGAAAGAATCTGACTAGCTAAACATTAATTATACTCGTTTCTGTGTTCACAGTTGATTTCACACTTGAGGAGTTAAAGTCATTAAGGGTGCATCATAGGTATAGCTTCAGGGATCCACAGTATAATGGTTTGCACCTTCTTATTACTAGCAACCTCTCATTCTGTTTGTTATTCAATTATTCTCTTTTTTTTTTTTTTGGACTTGATTCAATTATTCTCTTTTGTTTGTTTGATTTGTTTATTGATCGATTGTGAACTGTTGTGTTGTCAGGGTTCACTGTGTCGTAGTTTTAAAACTGTTATAATAAACTTTTCCTTCAATATTTGATTCAGATGCCTTTGTCCTCCATAACTATAACCCTCAACCACCCATCAAAGAATGGAACTTTTCTTATTATCTTTTTGCTTTTAGCCTTTTAATGGTGCAGTATGCTGATCACTTGTTTTGACTTTTTTCTTTTTATGTATTTTTACACGAAATATTATTACTTTAGCTTCTTCTTTTTTTCCAGAAAGAAGTTAAGTGTCAGTGTTTAATCTTATACATACTCAAAATTCTGTTTCAGGAAAATTTCAAATCATCACTTTTGAAGAGTACATTTCCATTGCATTGGATGCACATAGAGTTGTTGGAATCTATCCAGAGATAAAGAATCCTGTATTTATCAATCAACATGTGAGTATTTATACCTGGAATCCAACAAATGTCTATATCCTAAATAGTTATTATCATTAATTTAGGATGAGCAATGCTAGGTGTACACCAAAATCATTATAATATGTTATATGCAAAATATTACAATTTCATGCTTGATAATTTAGTCTTAATTAGCAATGACTAACATTAAGTGGATATAATCAATAGGTGAAATGGCCAAATGGCAAAAGATTTGAAGACGTATTTGTCGAGACACTTCAGAAATATGGATACAAGGGTTCATACTTGTCAAAAGAATGGCTAAAACAACCTGCATTTATTCAGTCATTTGCTCCAACATCACTTATATATGTATCAAATCAAACGGATTTGCCCAAGGTTTTCTTAATTGACGATGTTACTGTTAGGACGCAAGACACTAATCAGGTGCGTAATGCATTCTCCTGATTTACCCTCACTGAAGCTGCATTAGAACCATATCATATGTATGTACTTGTTCAGTAGCTTGTTTATAAGTACATAACAAAATGGTACTTAAATGCTGAAATGCAGTCATATTGGGAAATCACATCTGATAAATACCTAAACTACATAAAGAATTACGTTGTTGGAATCGGGCCTTGGAAAGACACAATAGTACCTGTGGCAAATAATTATTTGGAAAAGCCTACCGATCTTGTTACCAGGGCGCATGCTCATAACCTTCAGGTGCACCTCCTATCTTAAAAGTTAAAACCTTGTTTTCTTTCATGAACTTTGGACAATGACTTTAGAGTTTAGAGCTGCTAAGTAAATGACAATATGAAATGCTGAATTGCTGATTACAATGCAGGTGCATCCATATACTTACCGAAATGAGAACGAGTATTTGCCCTTCAACTTTAGTCAAGATCCTTATAAAGAGTATGATTACTGGATCAACAAAATAGGAGTTGATGGCCTCTTCACAGATTTCACAGGAAGTCTTCACAATTTTCAGGAATGGACCTCCAATGATAAGACTGAATCCAAGATATTGCATAAAATTGCTCATTTGGTCTCCCCTTATGCATAAGAATTATGGAAGCTGAAATGTCTGTACTAGTGTCTGAATTTGCTTATTTATTTTACATGCAAATATGCCTCTGCTACCATGTTCATTGTTCACCAGAGCTTTCAACTGAAGCTGGTTTTAACTTAAGAAATGCACATCACATCACAATGCACAAACCAATCTCATTGAGACATTGGCAATGCTGTAATCATTCTGTAAGTTTACATGTCCCCAGTAAAAATAAGTTACTTTCCACAATAGTTTAGTTAGCTCTAACCATTTCAACTCTCCAACTCGAAGTACTCAACTCTGCCCATTTTAGTTTTATTTCTGGTCATATATCTCATGACTAACATTAAGCTTCATGCCACGATAACAATAAAAAAAAAAAAGAAAGAAAGAAAAGAAACGAGTCCTTGAAGCCTACAGGAGAAAAGTTTAAAGAAAATTTAGCATTTGGTTCATATTTTGCAATCAATTAGTCAAAATTATGTGAAATAACTATAAAAGTAGTGATTCATAGTCATACTACTCTTGTCTAGGATTAGTTCTAAATTTTTAACAGCATAAATACAGCTATGGAAAGCCAATAAAGATGTGGAATGTAGCATCCTCTGTTAATATAAACTTCCACAGATACAGAATTTCAGAAAGACCAGTCAAGTCAGCAAAACATGTAAAATCTAAAGAACCTAAGGGATTGATAATTTACAAGCTGTGTATTTAATTAAACAGTACTCATCAGCCGTAAACCAAAGGAGCTAAATGCTGTGAATCAGCAGAATATATATAAATATCCAACTTATTGGGAAACCCTCATCTTTGATATATCTTCCAAGAGAAGTCTTGACTCAGCAGCAAAGTCAACAGGAACAACTGCTCTGGCCGTGATCCTTTGCCTCTTCTCATTGTTATACTCATTCTGGGAAACACTAACCCGGAAAAGATGAGGAACCCATGTAGCTTGTTTTAGTTTCAGTTGAAAAGGATTATCTTCTCCATCCTGAAATAAACAAAAATAAATTGAAGATTAAATAAATTCTATCCAAAATCAACTCTGGAAAGACAACCCAACACACTATGTTACCTGAGATTTTAGGGTGTCTAATTCATCAGCAGAGCACCCAACAATCCTCGCAGCTTCATCATTGAAGACAGAGACATATGCCTCCCCACTTTCATCAGCAACTTTTACAACCATAATGTACCTGAAAGGACAAACTGAATTTTAACAACATTGTATGATATAGAAACTTTCCAGACTAAAAATTCAATAGTTGAATTACCTTAAACTGCATTGTTCTTCATTTTTCTGGCAACCTTCACACCAATACCCAGCACCAATGCTCTCAGTGACTTTCTTGTTGCAAGTTGTGCAAGCGCGGTACCACATTGTCTGGTCTGGCTTTATGAAGCTTATGTATCCCCTAAGGCTGAAAAATGCAGGCTGTTCCACAACAAAAAATAAATAAATTAGATAATTCATTCAAATTGCAAACTTCAATACATTGAATGTTAGGATAATAACAACACATATTGGAACTATATTTAAAATGTCATTAACATTAGAAAAAGTTAGAACTCAACAACAGGTTGGAATATTTCTGGATTACGTACCTTGTCTTCTCCCAAAGATGAGTTTGAGATTATGTAAGAAAGTGAAACACGATCAGAGTACACAGATCTGTTCCCACTATTGGATGAAGGACTTGAACCAGAGCCAAGAGAAGCCAACTTAGCATCCTTACCTTCTGAATCATACCTGTTGGTCACGTTAACATGTAAGCACAAGAATAACATGGATATCAAAACAGAGAAAGGGGCAATAAGCATTCTGGGCAATGGCATACCAGCTTCTGAGTTTCTTTGCTTCAGGTATATCTGGATCAATCTTAACTATGCTTTTGCTTATAGCTGACAAAGAAACACCTGAAATGCAAGGATTCAAGAATGATAAATTAACAGTTCTTTTTCACCCATGCCATGGAAAAATGGCTAACACACAGAGGTGGGTGACTACACATACCTTGGAAATCCCCAACCTTAAGACTCTTAATTGCAACTACTGGAGACGTATCAGCTATATCCAGCAACTCTTGACCTATGCTAGTTGCAAGATCACTCCACAGAGACACCACTACTGTCTTCTTCCTGCAATGTCAATTATAGATATTTAAAACCCTATGCAAGCACATATGCGCCCCTCACACACACTGAAAAAATGAACAATAGAAAATACACACGTTTCATCAGCAATGGTAATGTCACGCTTTGGAATAGTTTCATTGTTGCTCTTCCTTCTAATGCTCATAGTTGGAGATACACTTTGAACAACTCCAACAACATCTGATACATAAAACAAAAATCACAGTAAAATATTAGCATCAGCACAAAAATGCAATATAATATGCATCTCTTATGGACAATACTTACCAACAAGGTCAGATTTGTTGACATAAGGACCCAACTGGTCAATTGGTACAAAGTTGAATTTTGTTTCTGGGACAAAACTTGCTTCATTGGCTGCTTCTTCTACCTCGGAATTTTCATTCAGTGTCATTTCATAGTCATTTTGCACAGTTTTGAACTGCTTGTTAGCAACCTTCAAAGTACCCTTTGATATGTAGTAAACCTTTCCCATAACAAATTTGTCATAGAACTTCCTTGCAGCATCATTAAACATGGTTGCTTGAATCTGTGTACCCTGAAAGCAGTTAACAAAATAACAAGAGAGTTAACTCTCCCTCCACTTTTGACTTACAATAATACAACACAAAAATCAAAATCATACATTCAAGATTATTATCAAATACACTAATGTGTTTACTTACATCTTCATCTGTCAACTCCACATTGAAGACACAACCTTCCCCACGAGCATTCCTATAGGTGCGCATGTTCCCTTTGTTCGTAACACTAACCTTAATCGTCCAATTACCCTGATAAGGGTTCAATGAAACAAGAGGTCGCACCCTACGAGTCATGGCCATTCTTGCAGCAGGTGCAACACTATAAAACAAAATTCATAAAACTCACAAATTAACACTAACCCTACGAGTCATGGCCAATAATAATTGAATGAAAAACAAATTCAGTTCAGGAGGAGTAAACTCACTTTCTATGCTGTTCATGCATAATCTGAGCAGCAGATTTTGACACCACATCCTGCTTCGGCTTCAACACAATCCCAGCTCCACTCTTGACCGCATCCTCTTGTTTCGGCTTCAGAACGATGCCGCAACCTTCATTTTTCACCTCGCTCTTAATCTCTGCTTCAAGAGCAGGGGACACAGGCTCGCATTTGGTAACAATAAGATACCTGCAACATCCAAACGAACAAAAAATTTTACAACTTCGGTTCAAAAAGGAATTAAGTCAATTAACCAACGCATTGAACAAGAGGGCTATAATTAGGGATTTACTTTTCAGATTTGTTAGGGATATCATTGAGAGTGTAATCAAGGATTCGAATAAGGCCTAGGTTCTGTATCTTCCCAGACAGAACATCAGAGTACTGACTCGATGGTAAAATCGCCCTCAGCTTCAATTTTCCATCACTAGCACTAAACCTGAAAAAAGAAGAAGCAAATTACAGATCTGAGAACCAAAAACAAGAAGAGATCTAGTTAGGTAAGTAGTTACATGTATCTGTTGCCACTTTGCTTGAGATCGAGGACTTGCACAACGATTTCGGGAAGATCAGAGGATGAATCCGGTGTTGGATTTGCAAGCAGGGTGGAAATGGCGTCGGGGCTCACAGATTTCGCCATTGGAATTCTAGAACTCGAAACGAGAGAGAGAGAGAGAGAGGATAGAGAGTTGGAATTGGAATTGGAAGAAGAAAAGGGAGGGTTTTGTGTTTTGTATAGTGTGGGGTTGTGGCGGGAATTTGTGTTCGAAATTTTAAGGGTTTCGCGGCGTTATTACTATTATTAATTTATTATTACCCACCAAAAACAAAAGAGAGTCAAAATTTTGAAGAAAAGAAGCCAAACCCCAAAAGAAATGCGCGGTTACTTTGTGGCGCCACCGCGCCATTATTTGTTTTTCTTTTATACATTAAAAAATTATCAACTACTAGAAAGCAGAAAATATCAAAATAGTAAGTTTTAAATTAAGGTTAAAAAATAGACACCCAAAAAAAAGGTTAAAATAAAACAATCCATTGACACCCGGAAAAAAAGAACTTCTGGATATATATTTATTTTATCCAATAAAATTTAATTAAATTATTTATTTTATATTAAATAAAATATCATTTTAATTTTAAATAAAAAAATTATATTATTTTTGTGCTATTAATATCGAAATAACTTTTATTTGACGTAAAAATAAATAATTTAATTTACCAAAATAAGTATATACATAGTATTTATCTAAAAAAATCCATTAATAATACTATCTCCTATCAACTTTTCTCAACTATTAGTATACAAAATTAAAAATACCACCTATCAGCTATTATTATTTTCATATGAAAATGTTATTTTACTAATAACGGAACTGAACCATAATCTTTCTAAGACACTTATTTTTGAATGATTAGCACAATCATAAAATTAAAGCGCAAAAATATTCAGTCTTGTGACCTGATTTAAGTAATTATTTAACTTTGGTCATTTAATATAATCCAATGGCATAATTTTTTTTTTGGGGTCCAAAAATGTATTCTCATGTGCTCCTACAAAATCTTATTTTGGTAAGATATATTTATATTATACAAAGATTAAAACAAATTCCCCTTAATGGTTTGGAACCATTTTGGCATATTTATGCAAGACATTGTATTGAACAAAAAATGTTGCAAATATGAATGTCAATAGGTGTTTTTTTTCATGTACATGCTCTTCTAAATAACTATCCTATGAGCACTATTTTCAGATTTGGAGTCCATATGATAAAATCATATTTCATTTTTTTTTCCCTTCTTTTTATTATTATTAGGTTCCTCTTTAAATAAGAGAACATGCAATACAATTATGCACAACCTCACCAATGGAGTTCCTAAACACTCCTGATCAGTTGTGCAATTATATAACTAAGAACCCTATTATACAATGCTAAAAACAGCCAAAAAAAAATCCATCTCTGTTTTTTTTTTCTCAACTAAGATGTACAACAGACTAGCTAAGGCTACTCTGCAATGCTAATGCATGCAAACTAGCATGAACAATATTTAGAATTAAGGAATTTGATATGGTTTTGGCCAGGAGTAGCCACCAAGAACTTTGGAACATTAATTACTTTTAACAACAACAGCATAGGAAGGAAGATAGCCATCCTCCTCCTCCTGTTTTAGGAGTGTTATTTGTGGTTCTTGGATTTGAGGACTCATCTTCAACTACCTTTTGTGTTTCTTGTTCCTTTTGATTCTCCTCCTCAGCATCCCTAGATGCTTTGATTGGATTTGGTGATTGATAAACTGTATTTGATATATCTTGTTGTTGTTGCTTCTTCTCAGCACCATTTAATGCTACACTTTTACATGCTGCTTTTTTATCTTCATCAGTTGACCTTCACATTGAACCCACAAAAAGAATTTCAGAACAAAGTTTTTGTTAATAATACTTATTTCCTGAATTGATGTCCCATATGTCATATATCTTTAAAGAACTAAATAGCTAGTTTAGATTTTCCTTATTCATGTAATGAATCAAACCTACATTTGCACATAACAAATAAGCATTTAGTGGATAATACTTACAATTTAGAAGCAGCAGCAACAGATGTGTTCTTATTCTTTTTGCCCCGTTTCGTTGCATTTGGTTTATTCTGACTAGTTTCCATAATAACCTCTCTCATTGTCTCAATAGCCATTTCAGATACTCCTGCATTCTCTTCATGTATTTCAGCAGCTTGTTGGCTTATATCGTTGAATTTGCTCGGCAGTTGCAGATGCAGTGGCAGTGGCGATGGTGGTTGTTGATGACTTGGCGAGGCAAGAGGAGTGTCAATCCAAAAATCATTTCTGCTCAAACAAGCTAAGTCATGTGAGAAGCTCATGTTTCCCATGTGAATGCTGAAAAGTGATTCATTGGAGGCGAGACTCCAATCTGCCGGGCCATTTGTGGTGTTCTTAGCAAAGACATGTGCTGGAAACACATAAGAAGAGCCAACATCGATGCTTAATCCTGGTCGCTTCGTTGCTTGCACGGCAGGCTTTTGTATTTCTAGTTGTAGCCCTTTGTTCGTTGTGCCAGATTCGTCAGTTGAAGCTGCAACTGATGACGCTGGTTGTGCATGATTATCATGATGATGATCATCATCATCACTAGAATCTGAAGTGCCTATATTGGTTTTTATGTTGGTGACATTTGTAGAAACTTGTTTTGGTTCTTGGATGGAAGATTTCACACCTTGATCTGATGTTTTCGAGGGATCATTCCTTGGATCATTCTGTTGCAAGGGGTTTTGGGATGGTAATGATGAAGATGCACTTGAATTGGTTGTAGAAACTTGGTTTGATTCTTGGCTAGAAGATTTATTAGAACCTTGATATTTGGATTTTAAGGGGTCATTCCTTGCTGATAATGGTTCAGATGTAAATGATACATGGCGTGTTCTTGAATTGTTTGTAGAAACTTGGTTTGATTCTTGGCTAGAAGGTTTAGAACCTTGATTTGTAGCTTTTAAGGGATAACTCCTTGGTGATGATGGTTCAGATGAGGATGATAAATTGCATGTGCTTGTGCTAGAACTCTTATTATTCTTGATTCTCTTAACATTTTTACCTTTTATTATGTCATTTTCTGAATCCTTCTGTAGCAAGGGGTTTTGGGATTGTAATGGTGATGATGATGATCTTCCATGTCCTTTATTTGCCGGAGGATTAGTACTCCAAACAGAATTGAATATATCAAAACTTTTAGCTTCCATATCTAAACAACTTTAGAAGATTCAGGCTCCAGAGTTTCTAATGGCAATTCTGCAAAAAAACCAGATCGTCATAACATCAAACACCTTGTAGGCATAACCTTAATTCTTAACAATAGGGTTTTTCTCTTTTCTTCTAATCAAAATGCAGAGAAAATCAGAACTTGTTTCAAATCAATTATCAACTTCTTGACCCTAATTAATAAAATGTTATTACCAACACAATTTTCATGCCATGCATAATAAGCAGAACATTAGTAAGTTACAAAAACAAAGCATGAAACATCACATTCCAAAAGAAGCTGAATAAAAACTGAGACTGAGAGAAACAAAGAACATTACATATTCAAAACAAAACAATGAAGAATGTTGTCCAGAAAGATCCAAAGAGACTGCCGAGTCCTCGGCCACCGTGGCTGAAATTCGACTAAGCCGGATATGGCCTAGAAATCAGCAGTCTCATTGCCCCTTCTACTATCTAAATAACAAAAACAAAGAAGAAAAAAGTTCGTCAAGAAAACAAACAAGAGTAGGTAAAATTTTCAACAGCATGACAGATATGCACAAAATGGTATTCCAGAAATTTAGCCGTTGCATTCTCTTCCTCCTAACAGAAAACAGTTACTCGTTTTTTTTTTTTTTTTCCACCTAACTAACAAAACTTTCTCGTGTGTTTTTCCCTCCTAACTAGCTAACAAACTTCGGTTTATGCAAAACCCTAATTTCAACTCTTAAATAATTTAAAACAAACATACGTGTTAAATTCATATGAACCGTTAGTATATAATTATTTACGCCAAAAAATAAAAATTCCGTTGCCGGGACTTGAACCCGGGTCTCTCGGGTGAGAGCCGAGTATCCTAACCACCTAGACTACAACGGAGTTGTTGACATATTTCCCCAATATAAAATAATTACCAGAAAAAACCTTGATGAATGATTTTTTCAACAGGGTCCATACAGAATTAAAGATTGTTGATTAAGAATGCATCATATTGCCGGATGGAATTCCTAAGTTACTGACTCACTTGTCACTTTCCTTCACTTTATCTTGATGGTCTGAAATTCTAATCAATAGTGCAGAATTGTGTACCTCATGAAAAAAATTTGACAAGTTCATTTCAGCAGAGCGGATTATGGAACCAGTAAGTTGAGTGAAAAAATGTCTCAGGTTGATGAACTAAGCAACTTGTGAGAATAGAGCAAGAAAGCAATGTCAGGGCAGAAAAGTTTCAGTTAAAAGTGGAACTGATGAAATTTGATAAGGCGAATTTGGCAATCAACAATGGGGTAGCAGTTTTGCACCTTTCACTAAGTAGGTAAAATGCAGTACCAATGCCTTAACTTACAACATACAAGATACAAATTACAATGCAACATTTGCCTTTAAGGGCATTTACATCCATTCTATTCATTCATACTAAAGTTATTTCAACAAAAAAATGTAATATTACGATGTTTCATGCTGAACTGATCAAGCAATGAACTCAGTGTGATAATCACTGATCAGCTGCTACAGCAAAACAATTTCATTTTCCTTATTTTTTTCACCTGATCCTTTCTACTTTAAAGAACATGAACTGAGTTAATTTGGTCACAGATCCTCAACCTACAGTGAATTGCTGAGGGATTCAAATTCAATCCGCCACATATTAGTTTCCCTTCTCCCATTGGTCTCCAAAGAGGGCCTTCTTAGATCCAAAAAGGGACATCAAAAGTTATGTACTACAGAATAGAAACAACAGATACAGTTCTGAAAAGGTTTACTAGTAAAGAAAGGTGCCCAGAACTTTCACTAGTATATATATTCATTTTAGACATGCACTAGACTCAACAAATAATGTCTTAACTTTAAAACATCAGAAGATTCATGGAACATTGTACTACAAACACTTCAAGTAACAGCCTGGTCAAGAAATAAAACAACACACCCAGTGCTACCGACACGGGAAGAGCAGGCAAAGCCTTCTGATACAAAGCTAAAAGCATCAGTGTTATCCCCAGACCAGCAATGATAGCGAGATAACACGCATACACGGTCATAAAATCATACATCGCAGCCCTGCCAACCAAAACACTATAGAAGATGAAATCGCCAAGCCCTAACTTGATTGCGCCGGATGAACCCAATCCAATCCCCTCCAACATCAAATTCTCATCTGAAGCATCTGCATCTTCCGGTCTGCTATGCATCCGAACATTCACTCCATGACCAATCAATGGGGTAGTAACCTCTGAATCAGTCTCCTGAACTCGCCCCTCTTCAGCTCTAACCAAATTCCTGTCACTATAGGTCCCATAAGAAGTACTAGAACTTAAATTCGAATCCAAAACAGCACCTTCCCCAGCCAAACTGGGATCATTTCTGTTTGAATCCGAACCATGGTTCAACTCGGCATTGGCGCCAAGACCCAAGGCATTATCAACATTCACATTAGCATCACCCCGGAGATTCGAATTCTCGGTAGCCCTCCTATCTCTCCACAGCCTCCTCCGAGCAACGGCAACCCTAGGATCCAAATTCTCAACATTGACAGGCCTAGCCTCATAAACCAAAGCCGGAATCTCCTCGTTCCGGGATATGGCGAGCTCAACGAGAAGCCTCAAGGGACCAATAGGCAACAAAACAGCAGCAAGATCATACAATGCCATGGCAACAAGCATGGCCCAAGTGGTCCATTCAGGCAACATAGTGAACCAATAAGCAACAAGAATCCCAATAACAACCAAGTAACTCTGAGTAACAAGAATGGGCATTTTGGACATAAAGACAGCCATAACACCAACAACAGCAAAATTACAGAGAAGCAACAAGAAAGTGAAGCAATCAATTGGGGTACTAAAATGCTGAATCAGAAAGATGAGAACTTCACCGCCGAGGAACCCTAGAATGACGAAAGCGGAGAAACCCATGTAGATTTTGAGGAAGCCAGTGCACCTGAAGTAGAAGAGGAGCACGAGGAGGAAGGTGGCGACGGTGACGACGACGACGAAGGCGAGAGAGTTGAGGAGAGCACCTACGAACTTGTCCCAGGAGGAGTCCGAGGTTGTCTCGGTGTAGGCGATGGTGGCGATGCTGGAAACGGAGAAGGAAGAGTCGCCGGAGTTGAGAACGGAGACGAGGATTACAACGAGGAACATGCAGATTGAAACTGGGGCTACGATTCTGACGATTTCTTCGCCCAGCGAATCGAGGAGGGTTGGGGTTTGGGTTGAAGGTGTTTGGCGTTGCGCCATGGCATTCGAATCGATCGAAGATCCAATCACTTGTGTGTTTCCAAGTTTCGCACTTTTTTTTTTTTGTCAGAGAAAATTTAGGAACCATAATTTACCAAATAAATAGTTAATAGGCTTTTTTTCTTTTATTTTTCTTCTTTTATTATCTATTATTTTTCTAAACTCCCTATTAGTTCCCTAATATTGATTCCATAATATTACTCTTCTTCTTAATTCCTTCAAGTCACCTGAGAATGTCTCTGAATTTTATTATCTTAATTTAGAGAATTAAATTGTCAATATAAAATATCAAATTGATATTAGAACCTATCTAACCGAGTTTAGCCTCAAATTGGTAATTAAAATTGCTCCCAAATATAAAATATAAGAAAAATGTTAGGTAATTAGGCATTTTATTCAATCTGATCCGGACGATGGAATTAAAATTGAGGTTAAAACAAAAGTTACGTTAGAATCTATCTAATAGAATTTTATCTCAAATTAGTTTCTGATATGTTAAATTAATTCGTAAAATTTAAAATTATTCGAACTAATCTTCAAAGTTTAGAAAAATGACTTAGATTAGTTTTAAGATGATTTTCATAACTAATATAAAACAAATGTATTTTATTTTGACGTTTATTTATGTCATAAAATATCAGTATAAAACTAATGCGTTTAAGGCATAAATAAATACTAAAATGAAACATAATAATTTTAAACAAATTTACCAGCATCGACGGCTGCAGTTTCTTGTACCGAAATCAAGGGTTGATATCGGTTCCTTTCCCCAGGTCTCCACGTAGGATTTTCGGTTCTAGTTTCTGAACTTGATTTACATAAACCCACTCAGTTCAATTGAAAACAAAAAAAGGTTAAAAATATCTCTGCTTAGGGTTTTAGCACTTCACAGCAAGGTACTCTCCCAATTTCCAATTCTCTTTCTATCGCTTCGTTTTTCTTTTCGCCGTGTTCTTTCTTCTGCTGTGAATATTGATCTTGTTATGCTGTCCTGTGATATTGATACACCTCTTTTCGTTACGGTTTTCAATCTGCGGGTTTTATTTCATTGATTATTGTGAGGGTTTGATCAGGGAGCGTGAAATTTGATTGATAGATAGATCAGATAGCTCTCTGAAACTAATTGTTTAGGTAATGAAAGTGTGAAATATCGCTGCTTTTTGAATTTATGTAATTGGTTGGGACAAGAACAATGAAATGATTGTAATATAGTTTGAGTGTAACAGGCTGAAGTAAATAATTTCGCTATATATATATATATATATTTTGTACTTCTTTGATTTTCAAGCTGCCTGTCTCTGTGTGTTGTGTTTGGAGAAATACAATATACAGAATATAATACTCATCAAGGTTTAGGGTTTACTTCAGGTTGCAACAATGGCTTTCTTCGGTCGAATTGGGAATTTACTGAGAAATGCTGCAAACAAGCAGATCAGTTCAGAATTGCGATCATCCCCGTCTATTTTCCAGGCAATACGGTGCATGTCGTCTGCTCCAAGCTCAAAACTGTTCATTGGAGGTGCATTCAATTTTTTGGTGTAATGTAGCTGATACTGATAGTATAATATATATTGTTATGTAGATAGATACATATTAACATTTCCTCTGTTGCAGGTGTTTCATATTCTACTGATGAACAAAGTTTGAGGGAGGCATTTTCAAGATATGGAGAAGTTGTTGATGGTACATAGATTTTTTTTTCCTCCCCTCACTTCTTCTGTCATCTTAAAATGTTGTTTGCTTTTCTGATTTTTGGTTGTTGGAAATTATTATTAATTTACTTTTCAACATCGATTCTGAAATGCCATGCTCTGTGTACTTGTAGCAAGGATAATTGTGGATCGTGATAGTGGTAGATCCAGGGGATTTGGCTTTGTTACTTTCAGTTCAGCTGAGGAGGCATCAAGTGCTATTCAAGCCTTGGATGGGCAGGTAATTCATATTAGTTGTTCATTGTATTATTATCTTGTGAAGGTCATTGGTTACAGCAGATGCTGCAAATTGTTCATGACTATTTTCTGAATTTACATATACAAGCCATTCAATTTGTGAGAATTTGCTGAGTATATCTTGTTGATTCGATAATGGTGTTGTGTTCTAGATTCTCAAGAGTTTGAAACAATGTTTCTCTTTAGTTTTTTCTTGTTTACCCTTTAAACTGTGGTCACTGGTGTAGCTTGATGGGGGTTGACATGGTCCTCAGCAAGCACACTGTAACTTGTTTAGTGTTGTGTTCTTTAATGCATATAGTCTGTGTGCGTTTTCAGATAAATTATGTACTTATTTGTGAGAATGCATGTGTACGCCTTTCCCAGTTATTCTTTTCCTTTCATATATTTCGACATTTTAAATTCTCCATTAACCTTTTCTTATTTAATTTTGGAATTTAGATTGCTAGAAATATGATTTCATTATTATGTATCTGTAACACTTTTTAGGATCTTCATGGCCGCCGGATTAGGGTAAACTATGCTAATGAAAGGCCCCGCTTTGGTGGTGGAGGCGGTAGTTTTGGTGGTTCTTATGGCAATGCACCATATGGTGCTGGAGGTGGTGCTGGCTATGGGGGTGCTTACAGTAACGCCCCATATGGTGGTGCTTCAGGTGGGGGTTATGGTGGCAATGCTGCTGGAGGTTATAGTGGAGGCGGCTATGGATCCGGTGCCAGTTATGGTCACAGTGGCTTTGACAATAACTATTCTGCTCCTGACAGTTTTGGAAGTAGCAGTGCTGAGGGAAGTGGAGGCTATGGTGGTAACAGTGGGAATTACGGTGTCGCTGGTGGTGTAGGAGGAAGTGATAGCTATGGCAATGCTCCTGGTTTTGATGCTGCTGCTGGTGTAGGTAGTCATGAAACATCTGCTGGTTTTGGTGGCAGTGCTGGTGGATTTGATGGAAGTGAGGGATCCGGAAATGGCAACAGTGGTCAACCAGATAACGAAGAAACCAGCAATGACAGCGGCGATCTGGACTCAGTAGAAGGAAATTACAGAGATGACAATGATGATACTGATAATTTTGCCAAGAGGGCTTGATGGAGGCTTCCATTCCTTGGGTTTCTACTGTGCCAGCCGCTAGTGCTTTAGGGCCAACGCCTTTATATAATCTCTAAGGACTTGAAAATCTGATGTGCCATCCAAACATTTTATCTCAATCAGTAATGCATAGAGAAGATAGTTTATGTACCCGTCTTATGCATCATCCTTCTCTCGTTAAGAATGGTGCATCTTTTTGTTGCTCTCTTTGAGATGATTTGGTATTTTACCACATTGAGATTTTTATTCAGCATGTAAATCAGTGAATTGTTGCATCAATAATCCAAGACTGTTGGGAGAAATAGGCTTTGATCGATTTAGGAGATTTTGTTCATGTTGTGTTACTCAAATAATCTCTCTCTCTCTCTCTCTCTCTCTCTCGCTTTTCTGACATACAAGTTTAATGAAAGTGCAATAAAGAATTCCTTTGGGTTTGATTCATGAGATTTTGTGAATCAAATAAAGTTTTTCATTCTCTGTTTTTTTTTGTCTGCTCTTTCACTAATTGTCATCCGAATGATGTAAAAAAGTTAAATAGATTGTTGGGATTGACACAACTAAAATCCACCAAAGAAAATAAAAAGATGCTATAAAAAGGTGAAAATAATTCTTTATATTTTTCATATTATGCCATTTATTTCAAAAATTAAAATTGGAGCATTTGGTCTTGTTCTGAGGCAATGCACCCCAGAGAATGCACATAACTCTATAATCTATACTGATCCTTTGAACATTTATAACCCCCAATGGAAAGTCAAGACCCTACTTTCTACTCCTACATACCTAAAAGTATCTGATATATTATCAGTGTTCATCATAATCATCCTCCATAGAATACAATATCCTTCGTGCATTTTGAAGAATAGGAGAACCCTTTTTGGTCCTCTCAACAATTTGCCTTATCAATTGCATTTCCATCTCAGAATCACAATCACAATCTTCATCTCCACTTGCATCATCCAATCCCTGAACAATAGAGCTTTGCCTTTCCAACATCAACATCTCACTTGAAGAAAGTTCCATCGAAAGTCTCCCCCCTTTGACCGGAGACTGAGTCATGGATCCATTTGCTCCATCATGTTGATCCTCCCCAAACATGTGCCAATCAAGTATTTGTGAACCTCCATTGTTGGCAGCATCATAGTTGCTTGGTAGTGAATGTTCTTCTGACTCATCTATCTTGACAGAATCTTCAAAAGCCTCATCTGCTCCACCATGTTGATCCTCCCCGAACATGTGCCAATCAAGTATATGCGAACCTCCTTTGCTGGCAGCATCATAGTTGCTTGGTAGTGAATGTTCTTCAGATTCGTCTATCTTGACTGAATCATCTTCAAAAGCCTGGTTGTATTCACCTTGAGCTTCGCTAGATAAATTTGCGACTGTGGATTCGGCTACAGGGTCGCAGTCATCGTAAGTCAACATAATCCCTTTAGCAAAGGAGGATGCTTGTTCAGAACTTGGGAAATACTTTTGAGAACTACCTG
>JASCZI010030251.1:83345-99653 GCA_036250425.1 Stylosanthes scabra
GCACGCGGTCCTCAAGTCTTGATTGGATGACTTCATGCAAGCGTAGACTAAGTTCGTGAGCTGAAACTGCATAGTTTGCAGGGACGACCATAGGGTCGCTGACATCCTCATTTGATTTTGGGAGATCAAAATCTTCCCCGTCGACCATGTCAGCTCGCAACTCACCTTGAGCAAAATCTGCCACGAAGTCGGCGTCAACCTGCATTGATTTCAGCGACATTAGCACACCATGGACACATTTTTTGCACTGGTAACTTGAGTACCAAAAGCATGAATTAATGCTTACATCAACAAGCTCAGACAGTCTTCTATCAAGACTAGATTCATTCATGTTTAACCCCAACCTCTCAAGTTCGGCTTCAAGCTCAGCCTCAATTTTGCTCATAGATTCCGAATTCTCTTCTTCCTTCTCATCATATGTTTTTTTCAGGTCAACACATGGAGAGTTATCCGTGAGCTTTTCAGGGGAAAATCCATTTAGCTCCTTATCACAGACGGAATGATCACATGTATCCTGCGAACCATAGTTTTCGCTATGTAACTCCTTCACTGTCATTGAATCCTTCATGTCAAGTTCTTCCTGTAGATCTTGAACCAAGTTTTCGTTCTTCTTCAACAACTCTTTCAACTTTTCCATTTCTCTTTTATTTGCCAAGGCGGTAGATAATATACCAAAAGAAATCCCAAGACTGAAGAGAAATGTTGCATCTGATGATGACATGTGTCAATAATAGTAGTTATCAAAGCAAAACGCACAGCACAACAAATCGAGTATCGGATACATGATATCAACTAAGGAAAAAAATAGTAACCTAATTTGTCAAAAGGTCAAGTTCTTGCTACAAATGTAAAGTCCTTTTCTAATTAATGCTGATAATGAACATATTAATGCGGATAATGAACATAAGGACCTGAAGCAATTTCTTCCTAGCTTTGGCCCAAAGCAGCATCCACTTGTAAGGGAATAATGAGGAATTAAGGGCCTATTTAATTTCTATATTTCATTTCATGTTTTTCTATTCTCAAGATTTTAAGAGAGAAACGTTGAAGACCAGATATAAAAACAGGAAGAAAATTTTCTTGTTTCACAATTTCCGTCACAAAATCAACAATCCCTGAGACTCTATTAACAGTTTAGAACAGTTCAAAATTCATTTGATTTTCAAATAGCTGCTAATATATAAATCTCATTCTGCAGGATTAATGAATTGCATGAAAATAGAACAAGTTACTTTTTTTCTTTGTAATCAACCAAACAATGCAGATAAATCTCAACAATTTGATATCGGAATAGGTGGACCACTAATAAATAACATACTTAAGATGCACTAAATCTAAAACAGTAGTTTTGTATCAAGGAAAATACCGTGTTGACTTCGCTCATTGTTTCCATTAAATCTCGTCTTCCTGGAACCATTGGACGATCTAATTTTTGGCAGCGGAGGAACCCCAAATAATATATTTTCATCTTTCACTCGACCAGCTTCTCTCGGCAACTTGTTTTCTTCACTTCCAATAAACACACAGCTAGAATCATCATTGCAAACGTTGTTAATTATTTGGCTTCTATCACATACATGAAATGACCTTGTGGCCCTGGATGGCAATGAAACAGAAGAAACAGACCGTTCTTCAATTTCAGCATGTTCTTTGTATAGCTGAGCCCCCAAGCAACTTTCTAATGAACTTATCGGTCTATTAGTTCGCCTACGCTTATGCTTAGTCCTAAGAGAGGCTTTATTTCCATCTACATTAAGTATAGAACTCACTTCTCGCGCAGACAACCCCGGATGCATGAAACCACAATGGCTACTAACATTGGAGCTTTGCTCAATTCCATCTTCCATATCATGATTTTTCCCATTCGCTATCAATGTACCTCTTATATTCGATCCAAAAGGAACATCACCATCATTGTGACTCCTCAACTGTTTGATTTCTTCATCATCAAGCCCTATGTTAAAAGCCAGATCTACAATCGAAAGACCATCCGTTGAGTTCGCATCTGAAACACTTCTTTCCAAAGAAACATCCTTCCACAATCTATCCCTCGTCGCTTGCCCGCGAAAGGAGCTTCTCGGGGACTCACAGTTCTCAAAATTGGGATCCGCCCGAGACAAATGAGGTGACCTATCTCTACTCTTTGCAACCTTCTTCCAATATTTAGCTAAGCACCCAGCTCCGGCACCAGCTATAACAACCCAAAAATCCATTTCCCCTCTCCCTTCCACACACACATACCAAGAAACAATACCTAAACTCCACTAAACAGTTTCTTTATCCTTTTCCTTTCCGCCATCAGCATCAAACAGAAAAGTGAAAAACCTTCCATCAATGTATCACCACAAGAATAAGCTCAAACAATGCCATGTTCAACTTCCAGGAAAAATAACAAACAAAACCAAAATTTCTGATTCAAAGGGAAAAACCCTAACTTTCAGCAATCTAGCTCTAAGAAACTACTGCACAAGTAGATAGATGGAAAATCCAAAATCCGGCTAAAAGAAAGAAAGGACTAAAAATAAATATCAAGAAAAAAAAAGGTTAAGCAAATGCTGCAAGTACCTGTGATACGAACCAATGTGACTGAACAAATTTCTGAAGAATCAAACAGAAACAAAGAAAAGATAGCAACTTTAGAGCAGTTAAACACCAAGAAATGGATCAAGAATTCAGGGTGAGATGTAGAAACTAAAAAGCTGCAGAGAGTCGTTGGTGGGTTGGTGTCAAATTTCGGGTAGCGGAGAAAACAAATGAGGAAAACGAAAACGAAACAAGAATAAAGAAAAAAGAAAACTTTATTTTTTTTTCTCCCGGTTGATATTTAATTTATGGAAAGAGATTAGTGGAAACAGTGAAGATTGAGAAGCAAATCTATGAGTGAAAAATACCCGCACGATTATTGCGGATGGAATGATGGATTCTTAATTACTGGTTCGATTCTTCGATTCGTAGAAAGAATCAAAGAAAAGAGGGAAAAAAAAATCACTTTTTGAGAACCCTCTGTGCCTTACAACTTTCAACCCCCTTTTATTTTCTTCAACCAATAACAATTGTGATGTGGACAAACGTGTGATTAGTTAATTATATTTAATTAGTTGCTAATAGATAAATTAATAATTATAGATTTACCATAAACATAAAGGGAAAAATAATCAACGGAAATAAAAAAAGGGAAGCATTTTTATTCTTCCTTTTTTGTGTTTTTTTTCTCTACTAATCATAAATGCAAAAGAAAAAGTCTTGGAGCCAATATTAGGGAGACAATAGGAAGTTAATATTATTTTTTTCTCTCCCCTTTTATCACACACTATTTCCCTAATTACACTTATTGACTCTGTATTGGTCCCCTAAAGTTGGTTCCCTAGCATTACTCTATTTAAAAATTGACTGAGTTGAAAATGAACAATTCTATTTGCACACTAAAATCAGCCACCATATATAATACATATTGAAATATAAAATATATATGTAGTTTGATTTATTTTTAATGTGTATTTTATATTTCAATGCAAATTATATATTAATGACTGATTTTAGTGGTTAATTTTGATATACACCTAGCATAACCGGTTGAAAATAAGTGTACCTAAAACATAAGGTAAAGTATGATTTATTTCCTAACAACCTTCGCAAAAAGTTTTAAACATATTCTAACGTTTAATTTGAATCAAATTTTATCCTTAATATTTTTAATTAGTTTCAATTTTACTCCTAATCGTTGATAATTTTACGTTAAAATTTTCAAATTGCCAACGATTAGGAGTAAAATTTATCGAAAACGTTAGAGGTAAAATTTAATCAAATTAAACGTTAGAAATATTTTTAAAATTTTTTATAAACGTTAAGAACATAAATTATATTTTATTCAAAATAAATTGTTAATATAAAATATATATTAACATATAAATTATGTATTAAAAAATTAAATAATAATTACGTGTCCAAACGATAGAAAAATTAAAAACATATTATTAATTAATTATTAGTACAGTTTATTAGCCTATAGGGAAAATAATTACAATTCATAAGCCGTTTGTTTGGTTGTGACTTTGAGAAAAAAGAGGTTTTAAGAATTGGATGTCCTTATGGGCAAGAGTATATGTTTTGGGAGTTGTGTACATACGAGGATATATAGATGGATATTTTCTCGCTTCATCTAAATGAGATTTATATCTTAATTAACCTTTCATTGGTTAGTATATGATGCTAGATCCCCAACAATTTTAATGAGGTTAGGTTGGTCTAGTGGTTAGCTCATTAGTCTGTTTAAATAAGTGTTGAGAGTTCGAATCCCGTATTGTGCATACAGCAATCCAGTGACCAGCAACAAACACTTAAATGAAGGTCAGATTTGCAAAATATTAATCTTCGATCTATCGAGTTTGGAAATACCTTAAAAACTAAAAAAAAGTAACCAACAATTTTATACCAATAATAAACTAATAATAGTTTTAAAATCTAAAATAAATAGAAAGTGTACCACATTTAATTTGTCATTGTTAGTTCAGATTACGTAATAAAGTTTCGATATTTATTTAGACGGACAAATAAACTAATCAATTAATAATTCAGATTAATTACTTTTTTTAATGATGGGTAATTATTATTATTAACTTATTATAATTCATTTCTAACTTTTATAGGCTGCTTCTGTGGTGACTACTATTTTAGTGGCTATCGAAGATTACCAATTAATCAACTAATGACAGGTTGTCACATTTTTATTAATAGTTGAGTGTGATAAAAATCATTAAATGATAAGTGTGATAAATGTAATGAGAATAACCGCGTTGGTGTTTTGGGAATTGGCGGCACTTACGTAGGACAAAAAGAAAAAATGACTAGTAGTCGAAAATGAGATGGGTGGGTGGATGTTGCTTGCAGCCATGGCGTGGGTTGCGAAACATGAAAGAGGATGCCTAGTTGGCTATGACACTGGAAGAAGGCGGTGGAAACTAAGATCGGGAGAGGGGTTGGAGTAGGCATTGAGGAAGTGAAGGCACAGCTGTTGCAGGTGGGTGGAGGTGGTGATGGGTGTGGGAGGTAAGAAGCAGCATCTCATAAACCAAATAGGGTGCTTGTGTTTCGGGTTAGGTTGGCCGAAGAAAAAAGAAAAAAGAAAAAATTTGTATTGGAAATCACATTTTAATCAACTAATTCACATCATAATTCACGCATCTTTTTTATGAAATCAAGCATTCTATAATAATACGTCACCATTCAACAATATGCAGCAACCACGCCATCCAAGATTCCAAGCATTTATTCCACCTAAAAGCTCCACGACCCACTCTTTTGACGTCGGTCAAGAGTTTCTATGTCTGGCGCAACAGTTCCTTCTCCCCACAAGGAACCCTAATTTTGATCTTTTCCCAATTTGAGAAGCAATTGCAATTTTCTCTACCAGAGTGTACATTGATTTTCTTTTCACTTTAATTCTTGTAATTACCCTAATCCTTAATCTAATCAATTATAAAAACATTTTAGGATAAAGTATGTTTTTTGTCCCTAAAGTCTGCTGTAAATTTTAAAAATACCACTAACATTTAATTTAATTCAATTTTATCCTTAACGTTTTTTATTAGTATCAATTGTATCCATATTCTCAATTCTTTTATAGTAAACATACGGTCATAATTTTTTTTCAATTTTATTATTCTTTGTATATCATTCCTCATCAACATCACCTACCGAATGTAGAAATTTGATGGGCTTTTTATAGAACAGATTTGTTCCATTAATTTTTGTTTAAATTTTGAATTTTTAAAATATTTTTATCATTCAAATATTTCAATTTTTTTTCAGATGTAGAGTCATTTGACAAATAATTTTGTTTTTGGTAATCTGCAAATAAATTTTTTGTTGGTGTTGACAAATAAAATCCTAATATAACCAAGATGCATTGGGGGAAAAAAGAGTGAATATTGATGTCAAAAACGAAAGAGGAAAGCCCATTAGTTTAGAGTCCATAATTACAATATTTTGGTACCTGACCCAACAAAAAGAAAAGAAAGAAAACTTATCATTAACGGACCAATCACACCTCCTAATCTCATTTGGAGGAAGACAAAGCATGGTTCAGACTTCAGACTCATTCAACGACCACACCATGCGCTTCCCTACTAAAATAAAAGTGGTCCTTTTTAGTTTTCAATTAAAAAAAAAGTTTGATAATCATAATCTTTTAGACATAAATAATTATAATTTTTTTATTTTAATATTTATTTTCATTTATAAACTATTATTAAATTAAATATATAATATTAAATATTATAAATATGTATTTATGAAGATTATTTACATAAAATTATATTCAATGGCTGCTATATGGTCGCCAACCAACTTGGATTTTTCCCCGTTTACCCCCCTCCCCATGTCAATTGCCTACCGCCGTAACAAATCCCGTCCTCACCGTCACAAACTAATGAATTTTTTTTAAGAGAATCTAATATTGTAAATGAAATAGTACAATTTGTGAAATAATTATATAAAATATATGTTATATATAACATATATATTGAAAATAATTAGTTACCAAAAAAGTATATATATTAAAAATAATTTAATACATTAATAATTTATCTATTTATAAACATATAGCGACTAATTTAACGATTGACTTTTTAAACAATTATATACTTAGCAGATTACCATTTAATGAAAAGAACTTTCTTGGTTATCTATATTTATTTGAAAATGGCTCACACCCAATTTTACTACTAATCTGGTTTAATTTTGATTTAAGCAACATTCCACAAAACAAAACGAAACAAAATGTACATGTATATCGCCCACCGCAACCAATATTGTCTCTTTTCTTTTTGGGAAGTTGTTTTGATGGTTGAGTCACATGGGTGGTTTACACCTATATAAAGCATGCTTAAATTTTAAGCTAGGATTTAGTTTGAATAATACTCTAAACTCTAAAGATATTTATTCATTTTTTTTATCTTTTTTTAAATTTTAATATCATATTATTATTATGACCATCATCTATCCTTTAATAAAAATCCAATTAAATGTATATATATTATCATTCAATTTTTTTAATTAATTCAAGAGTTTAATTTTAATTTACTAATGATTTACACAAGCATCCACATATTTAATATAAAAAATACCAAAAATGCATAATATTCCTGTTTATTTTAGCGAATAATAATAATAATAATAATAATAATAATAATAATAATAATAATAATAATAATAATACAGATTAATTTTAAAAATAACAAAATGTCTTGAAAATAGTAAATAAATATATGAATAGACCAGATTAATAATTTAAATGACAAATTTCAGTTAATGTTAAAAAAGAAGCTTCAAAAATTTTTAAATTAAACAAGTACGCTTGGACCCCATTGCAAAGTGCAAACCCTCAGCTAGGCTTGGTGATACAATGACACATTAAAATAACTTACTTTGCTACACAAATATGGTAACATTTTTCCAATTGATCCTTCCAATAAGTTCCAATAGAACAACTTCAAAATATTTTTCAATTCCATATAATATTACATCATAATTATATTTATCATTTATATGATATGATATGATCTATGATAATATATATTCATGATCCATAATTCCATTTCCACATTCTCTCCTTTGCTTGCTAAGTGAAAAGTATGAGTTGTCAGTGATTTAGCAAAGATAGGAAAATGATATCACATTGTTGTTGTTCTCTCTTCTCTTTTAATTTCCCCCACATTTCAACCAACACACCTACACACATATTTATAGTTATATTTTTATGTAACACAATCTTCATATTTCCAAGCTAACAATAATTAATAATTAAGCTAAGGCATCCACCACCATGGATTTGTTATGCAACCTCTCTAATAATACCTGCCCTTACTTAATCTTCATCCTCCCCCAATCTGTCCATATAATCTTAGATCATCCAACAAAACCTCCATTAATAATCTTTATCAATTATTTCTATATAATCATTTACATAGTCCACACAACCATACCAAACCAAACACACTTACACACACATATACAATGTATTATATTAATTTATTAATTAATTACTGTCCTTTCTCTTTTCCCTTACTCAACCACTCAATTCCAATATAAAGAAAATTCTACACCACTCCTACAAGAAAAAAAATTAATTAATAAAATTATTGCTAATTTGCTCATGCATTTAGGAAATTAAACAAGTTAAACAAACCCATTTTAGAAACATAATTTAGCTAGCTAGCTAGCTATGGTTTTTTTTCTTCTTCTCCTCTTTCATGGGTCAAATTTTGAATACAATTATTATTAAAGTGAAGACTTTATAATAATAATAATCCTTTTTTTTTAAAAAAAAAAAATATATGATTCACCTTCTTTCTCTGAAACAATAATAAGCTAATTAATAATAAGACATACACAACATCATCATCAAAGAGGTTCTCAAAACATACAACAACAATGGATGATGAAGTTCATCATGTTCCTCACCATCATCGTTCTTCTCTCATTGCTCTAATAAGATCATCATCACCATCTTCTTCATTGACTCCATCCTCATCCACCTCATCATCATCATCTTCTTCTTCCACTTCTTCTTGGACCCTTGAGAAGTACTTCCTCTACGACCACCCGGTTCGAATTCCGACCGGGTCCGGTAATAATAACAAAACACCTCATGATCATGATGATGATCATGGTGAAGAAGAACACGAAGGAGGAGAACAGCAGGTGGCAGAAATACAGAAAAGAGTGGTGTTCATGGATGGCATTGTCGGTCACAGTGGGATGCAGTGGAACCATGTCACCACCCGGTTCGACCAAGTTTCCTCAACCAGAACCAGCCCTGAACCGGTTGTTAAATGGTCCAACTTTGCCTTCTGCATTGGTGAGAAAAATCCTAATTTTGCTTTATATTTTTTTAATTTTAATTCTGTAGAATTTATAAGTTTTTATTTTAATCTTCGTTGATAATAATTACTTTATTCTGTTAAAGCCCTGATGCAACATGCATGTCACATTTTTCTAGAAGGAGAGGGAATCAATTTTTTTAGTAGTTATAATATTAGTTGATTTTTTATTATAAAATTATTCTTTTTCAACTTTTTTTGAAGAATAATTTTATTTTTAAATTTAGTATTTACATTTAAAAATTAATTAAGAAAAATTAGAAAATAAAATATATAATTTTCAACCTGTTTTTTACAAAACAACTGGCACTTAATATAAAAAAAGAAATATAAACATATATAGATATTTATTTCTTTTTATAAGAAACAGAAAAGTCAAACATTTCTTATAATTATTAATATCATATGTAATTTATAATATTTCATTAATGGCTTTATTGAGTTGTTTTCATCATCTTTAATCACAAAAATTATTATGTGATGCATAAAAATGATGCTCATGTAAACGGCACCGTTTTTGGTGGCTGCTTTTGTTTGCCTTATAGTGACAATAATCAACTAACACACAAGAATTATAGAGTGAGCAAAGCATATATAAGTAGTTAGCCACCTTAGCCACGTTCTTCCCATATGCTATTATCACACAGTTTTTTGTATCATTTAATTACTCGTTTCTTTCTTAATTTAATTCAGTTATCAATGTTTTTAGCAATTATTTTATTTTTAATACTCCACTTGGGGTTTGTTTTTATTAACTTTTGTTTGTTTTAAAGATAATGCTTTTATTTATACCAATTTATTTAATATGATTTTTCAAAGTTGTTTGTCTCATTGATTTTTTGCCAATCATTGTTCAATTTTTTTTTTTTTACATTTTAATTATAGTTCCAAGTTATTTTTATTAATTTACTTTTTTGTATAGGGATGCAGTCATCACAAGAGTTTGCCAATGAATTGCTAAGGGCATTAAGAGGAGGAAAGGATTGGAAATTCAACATCACCAAAACTGAGTTGTATCATTTCTGGCTTCGGATTAAAGATGATTCTTTTGATTCAAGAATGCGAATCTTCTTTGACATGTAAAAAATTTACACTAAACTCTTTCTACTAGCATGTCGGCAACTTTATTTATTACTCTCTTCGTTTAAAAATAACCATTGCCTTTACTTTTTAAATTCATTGAAAATATAGGCAATTTTATCCATATAGAAGTGGAAAAAACGGTTAATTTAAAAACGAAAAGAGTATATATTATCGACACAAGAAAATTTACTTTTTAACGGTGTAATTTTTCTTTTTACTATAGGTGTAACAGAAACAACGATGGAAGAATTACAAAAAGGGATATAAAACAGGTTAATCACTAATTAATCTTAAGATGATTAAAAAAAATCATGTTAGTATTTGTCATGTGAATGTTGATGTTGATTTATTGCACCTAGTCCTATATATGGGGACAAGTCTATGATTAGTTAAATATAAATTAGGTGTGTTAAAAACAGTTAATTTTATAGTTGATTAGTTTTTGTAAGCATGGCCATGTTCTTTGTATTTTTCACTAACTTTGGCGTTTATGTAGACAATTCTATTGGCTGCATCCACAAATAAGTTATCCGTGACACAAGAAGAAGCAGAGAACTCTTCATCTTTGATCATGGAATCACTTGACCTCCAACACAAAGGCTACATTGAGGTATTAATTTTAATCGAATAAATTCAGCCACTGAATATTTGTGTATGAATGCATCAGTTATTTTTAACGTGTATTTTATATTTTAAAATATATTTATACAGGTGCCTGATTTTTGTGTATACCAAATATAACTCTGAACCAAATGTAGAAAGTAGAGACACATTATTCATTGTTCATATTTTTTTGGGTTTTGTAGATATCTCAAATGGAGACTCTATTGAAGTTAGTCCAAAGTCCATCAAAGATATCACACAAAGAAAGTAATGTTGAGAGCAGCAACAACAACAATGAGTTGCTTGAGGAGCAAGAACCAATGTCGAGGACGGAAGTGTTGTTCCGATCGAACTGGCGGCGCGGTTGGATCGTTTCGGTTTGGGTAATGGCTTGCATTGTGTTGTTTGGGTGGAAATTTGATCAGTATAGGCATAGATCAGGGTTTCAAGTGATGGGTTACTGCCTTCCAACTGCAAAAGGTGCAGCTGAGACATTGAAACTGAACATGGCTCTCATTCTTCTACCTGTTTGTAGAAACACCATCACTTGGCTCCGCAAGGATCCTAGGATCAACTATGTCATTCCATTTAATGACAATATTAACTTCCACAAGGTACCTCTTCTAATTTCTCTCCCATTTTGGTCAATACTGTTTATATTCTGTTTCCTCCATTTTTAATTAATTGTGTACAATCTGAACAACATGGTACATTTTGTAGTCCTTAAAGTTTCAACATTAGAACCATTTTTAAAACCTTGCGTGCAGTTATTCAGCGTGTTATTTTCATACAGAGTTAAAATATACAGAAACTACAAAATGAGAAAATAACTAACAAGGATCCCATTTTTTTTTTTTAATCAAAACACATTACTCTGTATTCTATATACAAATATAATTTGTATCTGAGTGAGAGCTGTTATGTATAGATATTTTTTATGATGTCTAAATTCTAGTTATACAATTCAAAAATAAAGGAGTGGGTGCCACCTCACTTTATCTTATAGGCACTCACACTGTGGATTTATAGAATTTTCCTTACTTCTATGTAAAGTTGATAGTTAAAAATCATTCGTGTAAATTTTGCACGAATAAAACCTGCATATGAGTTTTCACATTGCTTATTATGTCATAACATACTTTTATCTTTCTGTTAAACTTATGATGCTGTTGGACTATATATGAAGCTTATTGCAGCAGGAATAGTAATAGGTGTGATCTTGCATGGCGGTACACACCTTGCCTGTGATTTCCCAAGAATCACCGGCTCCAACAGGGTGGTTTTCCAGCAAACTATAGCGCCGAGATTTGGGTTCCGGCAACCAACATACTTGCAAATTTTGGCCACAACAGAGGTGGCAAGTGGGATAGCCATGGTGTTTCTAATGGCCATTGCATTCACACTTGCCACAAAGTGGCCGAGGCGTCGCTCGCCGGCGCTGCCGGTGTCCCTGAGAAGGGTCACCGGCTACAACACATTTTGGTACTCACACCATTTGTTTGTGATCGTCTATGCATTGCTCATTGTCCACTCCATGTTCTTGTTCCTAACTAACAAATGGACTGAGAAAACGGTTAGTCTTTTTTCTATTTTTCAACAAATTTTGATACAAAACTTAATTTTTTTTCTTATTAATCTTTTTTATATGTGCAGACATGGATGTATATTGCTTTTCCAGTTTTGTTATACACTGGAGAGAGAATCTTTAGAGCTGCAAGGTCAGGATCTTATGAAGTTGATATCTTCAAGGTAATATTTGATGAATTTCTTGAACCCATTGATATGATAGAAACATTTAACTATTTTTTTTTTTTATAAAAATTCTATTTACACATCCCATCAAATTCAGCTATCATGTATTAATGTATAAATATATGTCATTTTTAGCGTGTATTTTGTATTCCAATGCCTATAATACACCGGTGATTGATTTTTATATACACCTGACATAACACTCTTTAATTAACTAGATGATTCTTATGAATCAGTCTAAAATATGAAAATTTCCGATTACAATTTTCTTCTTGCAAGTATAATTGAACAAAAATGTTATACATACACAAAAAATTAATTACTAAATTAACCATCGAATATTTATATATAAATATATATGTTATTTAACTCATTTTTAACATGCATGCAGGTAAGTCTATGTCCCGGAAAAGTTTTGTACCTAAAAATGCAGAAACCTGAAGGCTTCAAGTACCAAAGTGGCATGTATATATTCCTTCAGTGCCCACAAATTTCACCCCTTGAATGGTACTTCAATTTCAACAACATTATTAAACATTGCAACGTTTTTAATCCAGCAATTAATCCATTCCAATCTTGCAACATTTTGCAGGCATCCATTTTCCTTAACCTCAGGACCACAAGATGATTACCTTAGTGTGCACATTAGAACTCTTGGTGATTGGAGCTACCAAATATACGACCTATTCCAAGAGGTACACATACACATATCGCGCGATTTCTTTCTTATCGTACATTTTTTAAGCGGGACTAAAGAAAACAAACGAATATTAGAAGAAGATGTTGAATGGTAAAAGATCGTATATACTTAATGCAGGCAGTGTTATCAAGATCAGGAGTGTGTCCAAAACTGTACATAGATGGGCCATATGGTTCTGCTTCTCAAGATCATGTTAAGTATGATATTGTGGTGCTAATTGGTCTTGGTATTGGAGCAACACCTTTCATTAGCATCCTCAAAGATGTAGCAGCTACAGCACATAACGATGATCATGTTCATGTAGGCTTCATTTTTCTACTGTGTATTTTCTTTATGCAAAATTTGTAGCTATTCCATTAAACCAACACCAAAACTTTTGGCATTTGAAATAGAGTGGTTTCAGAGAATGCGGCAGTTTAACGAAGTGTCCGCAAAAAGCATATCTCTATTGGGTCACAAGAGAGCAAAACTCCCTTGATTGGTTTAGAGATGTCATGAATCAAATTGCAACTTCAAACAAAAGTCAGGTATGTCCAACCACAATCCTATTTAGAAAAATATTTGACTAATTCGCTTCAAAATATCTATCATTACTCTTTTTCTGATCATCGTATATTTTTGTTTTGGTAATTTTTATTTTAGTCGGTCGTAGAAATGCATAATTTCCTGACTAGTACTGTATATCCGCCCGGAGATATCCGTGCGGCGCTGCTAAGCGTCATTCAAGCCTTGCATCATGCCAAGAATGGCACTGACTTAGTTTCCAGGAGCCCAGTAAGTTCATCTTCTCCTTAGTGTTTTATATTTTGGTATTGAGTGAATTACTATATACCTTGTTACATGGATTATAGAATAATTTTGTCATTAAATTTTCAGATATGCACTCATTTTGCTCGCCCAAATTGGTTCAACATATTTACTAGATTAGCTCGAAGGCACAAAGGAGCTAAGATTGGTGAGGATTTCTATCTCAAATTTCATTGCAAGAATGATATATAGTTACCTGGAAAAAAAAAGTTATATGTTACAAGAATGACATATATTCACAAATCACAATCTATAAATATTAAAGTGCCTACTTGGACGAAATATCTTCATGTGAAGATTGTTTCGTTAGATAACTCAATTAGATATATTTAGTCAAATATATAAAATCATCTAACGAGCAATATTCATGTCAAAACGCCTTGGTAAAAATTAAAAGTAACTACCAGATATTAAAGTCTTGTTTAATAACTGAAAATCTTATATAATATATTTTTGGCCAACTAATGTGAGTTTTCCTCTTATAGGGGTTTTCTATTGTGGCTCATCTAATTTAGCAAGAGAGTTGAAGAAGTTGTGCACCAAATTTTCAACCAAAACCACAACAAGATTTGTTTTCCACAAGGAAAATTATTAAACCTTGAATGATTATTGGTGCTGTGTCAAATTCAAAGTGAGGAATCATGCAAGAGGGTTCCTTCTAATGAGAGCATCAATGAGATATTTCATGGCTATGGAATATGAACTACCTTCAAATGCATATGCATCAACTAGAGTCTAGAGAAAGTGTTTTGGTGCTATTTTGGTAGGAATTAAGAAAAGTATTATACTGTAGTTATCAAAAGAAAGGGGAAAGGATATTGAAGAGTTATATATATATTTATTTATAGTAAGGGAATTTTTTTTTTTACCTGTTGAGAAAGTAAACAGGAAGATAATATTCTTCACTTATATATAAAGCATGTTGCATATTAATATATATCTATAAATCAAATGTATATGTAATTTTTTTCCCAAATGATAATGTATATATGACTTTTATTATTTAAAACAATATCAAGAAAAATCACCAAGATAGTGGTCTAATGAATGATGTCTATAAAAAAATAAAAAATTGATAATATAATAAAAAATCCCTAATTTCTGAACCTGGACACAATATATGAAAAAAAAAATTGTGTGTGATTGGATTGAAAGTATATTTATTTTATTTTTATTAATTTTTAAAATAAAAATAGTACTTCTTTTCTTATTCTTTACATATAAAATACTCTCCACTATAAAATTGTCATATATATATATATATTAATTAGTATATTACTTAGAATTGTTGTTGTAAATTATAATATGCTTAACTATTTTGTAAGTTGTATAAAATTTTTGATTAAAAGTGTTTTATGTTACATAAATTTTTTCAATAGTTGTTTGCTAATATTTTTTTTGAGAAAATCATGGTAGGAAATATTAGAAAGATAATAAGAATCTATTTTTTCTTCTTCTTTTATCGCTCATTATTTCTCTAATTGCATTCATTGACTGCATTATTTTTTGTTAAAACAAATTAAATAATTTTGGAAATTGGAATATTCACTCTAACGTTTGATATAAAATAAATTATAAAAATAAAATAATTTAATAGTTAAGACTCTAATTATTGTTTTATTAATTCTAATCATCTTTAAACTTTAATTATCTATATATATATATATATAAGGTTAAGTTTAAATTGCCTTGGTCCTCTTGCTCTCGTCATCCCCAAACGATATAAACTAGAAAGAGAGGGCAACAGCTACACTGAAACAAACCCTAATTCGACGCCATACTCACCACCGTCAATGGCGACCTCATCGGCGTCAGCCAAGCGCTGCCACTATGAGGTTCTTGGCCTCCCCCGTGACTGCACCCCGGAGGAGATCCGCTCCGCCTACCGCCGCCTCGCCCTGCAGCGCCACCCTGACAAGCTCGTCCAATCAGGTATCTCCCAATCGGAAGCCACCGCGCAGTTTCAGGAGCTTCAGCACGCCTATGAGGTCCTCTCTGATCCCAAGGAACGCTCATGGTACGATTCTCACCGCTCTCAGATCCTTTTCTCCGATCCCGACACCCTCCGCAACTCCTCCGTCCCCGACCTCTTCTCGTTTTTCTCCAATACCATCTACTCCGGCTACTCCGATTCCGGTAGAGGCTTCTACAAGGTGTATTCCGATGTTTTCGATAAGATTCACGCAAATGAGATCAATTTCGTGAAGAAGTTAGGGTTAGGTGTTGATTCTGTTAGGCAAGCTCCTGTTATGGGGAATTTGGATAGCCCTTACGAGCAGGTTACTGCGTTTTATGGTTATTGGTTAGGGTTTTCGACTGTTATGGATTTTTGCTGGGTTGATGAGTATGATGTTTCGGCCGGTCCGAACCGGCGGTCGCGGCGGCTTATGGAGGAGGAGAATAACAAGGTAAGGAAGAAGGCGAGGAGGGAGTACAATGATACTGTGAGGAGATTGGCTGAGTTTGTGAAGAAGAGGGATAAGA
>JASCZI010030251.1:99778-120591 GCA_036250425.1 Stylosanthes scabra
GTATGAGGAGCCAGAGTGGGCGAAAGTGGATGAGGGCGATGATGTGGAGGATGATTTGTGGTTTGAGGAGGCAGAGGAGGGGGGAAAGAAGGGTGCTGAGAAGGAGTTTTATTGTGTGTTGTGTGGGAAGAAGTTCAAGAGTGAGAAGCAGTGGAAGAACCATGAGCAGTCCAAGAAGCATAAGGAGAAGGTTGCCGAGTTCAAGGATTCGATTGATGATGAGGATGAAGAGGTTGCTGAGGAGGATTTGGAGAGTGAGGTTGAGGTGGATGGAAGAGAAGGGAAGGAGGGGTTGGAGAGTAAAGAGGATGCTGATCATGGGGTTGAGGATTTGGAAGAGAGGATTAGAGATGGTCTCAATGTTGCAGAGGAGAGCACTAGTGATGGAGATGAGCTTGACGATGAGGATGACGACGAAGAATTTTATGATGCTTCGCATGAAAAGGAAGGTAATGTGGTTGGTGTGTCTGTAAATGGTGATGATGATGATGAAATTGGTGCTCTTGAAGCAATGGTGGCCGGTCACAAGAGCAGAAAGCCACGTGCTTCAATGCGCAAGCCCAATGCCTCAGTAGTGCCTCCAACTCAAATAGAGAATGAAGATGATGGGGTTGGTCCTATGGAATATGAAAACCGAAAGGGCGCAAGAAAGAAACGCAGAGCCAAGAAAGAGAAGGGTAGGAAAAATTGTGAAGAATCTCACACGGCAGCTGTCAATGGCGATGAAGAGCATAATAGCAACAACGATGATGGGAATGACAATTCTCATGCAGAAGAGTCTTCTTTCCAATATAATGTGGAGAATGATATTAATGGTAAAGAGAACGATTATGATGGTAGAGATAAGACTTCAAATCAACCAGCTGAGAAGAAAGGAGCTGCAAGGGACACAAAAACCAAGGCGAAAACTTCCTCAAAAGGAAGAAAAGCCAAGGTAAGAAATTGTGAATAAGCCTGTTTTTATTATCTGATCATTTATCACTTTAGATAATTTGCTTTTACTAAATGTAGTAGATAAGATGATATAGCAGTCATAACTTGTTTGATTTCCATTGGATTGATGGGTGCTACTACCTAGGATTATATATTAATGATATGATACAGCTACAAGTTACAATTTAGAATGATTTTGTACCCCATGTTCTGATTTCTGATTGTGTTTCTTCTATAAGGGTGCATCAAAGAATCTTGGCAATACTTGTGAGACTTGTGGAGAGGAGTTTGAGTCAAGGTAATTTATGTCTCATAGTCATATTAATCATTTATCTATTGTAGTACATATTACCTGGTGAATTTTTCTTTGTCAGCAGCAAATGACAGCCAAATAACTTCGTCTGTATCTTTTTTCACAGGAATAAATTACATAAACATCTTGGAGATTCTGGGCATGCAAAAATAAAAAGTAGATAGGGAAACAGAAAATTACAGTAGGAAATTATTGAATTCAAAGCTTTCCTGGAGTAGTGTTGTAAGGGATGCAGCTATTTATCTGCTTCAGTCATTGGTCCATTCTTTCATTCTTATATTTCTGATAACTTTGAATTAATCCTTCGGCAGAACTGAAGGCATTCTGTAACTCTGCCTTCACAATGATAATACAAACATTTTTCGTTTGTTGAAAGGAGAAACAAATTATCATAACTTTAAAAATTTTATAAACACAAATCCCACATCAAGAAATAAAATTTGTGTGTATTTATAGAAGTTGGATTTTGCTAGGTGTACACATGGAACACATAAACCTTTCCCACTTTCGAGTGATTAATTAGAATGTGTTTGTGTATTTTATGTGTACACCAATATTAATTGATAGAGGTTTAACACATTTTTTTCTGAAATAATTAATTACCAGAATAACTAGTTTTTATTTGTAAACTAAGCTAACAAACGTATTCCCCATTTTTATAACGGTAAACATGCATCCCAAGAAGTACTTTAAAGATTGAATTTTGATGGGATTTTTTTTTACAAGCATAATTAAATAATTAAAATCTTTTACGCTGAAATATTCTTTTCCCTCTTATTCCGTAGTTGATTTATTTTCTATATATAATGTAGATGATTCTGATTATTAAGTTATTAGATTCTAAATTTCTATGTAACATTGTATGAAAAAAGCTAAGAGACTTGAGAAATAAGGTTCTGTCCAAGTCAAACTATAAATTAGCAATCCAATCTAGAGTAGGTTCCTGTCTACAACATCCAAGGTACTTCAAATATTATACATGAATGTAATACATATGCATGCATGCAATCACATAATGAATACCATAGCAAATAATAGATAACCAACCCACATATGAGGTATATGCAAAACTATGTGTAAACTGTTAAATAAGATTCACATCCCAATTCAAAAGACATGTCTATGTGCAAATTAAGGATTTAGAAGCAGCTTCTATGTAAGCAATGGCTTCTGCCTCTGAAAGTTGTTTGCCCTCTACCAATCCTTTAATTAAGGTTTTGGCATATGCCTCATTAGGGGGTTTTAAAGGTAGCTTCCCAGATTTGAAGCCTTCAATATCAGCAAGCGAACACCTGGTTTGATTTAAGGTAACACAAAACATCATGGTTATATTCTACGAGTAACTAGGTAGTGAATTTAACTCGGACACATAACATTCCAACATGTCAAAAGAAAATGAAACATGCATTAAATGTGCTCTAAGAACATATTCCTTGTAGAAAATGCAAATTTTCACTCACGTCATGGTAACTACAGGGATGTCCTGCTCCTTTCCCAAGTAAACAACATTACCATACCAACCATCCTGCAAGACATTATTAGAGAGATAGTGGGAAATAAACTAAATGAGGAGACTGATGATAATAATTAAAAAAAAAAAAAAAGACAAAAAAAATGAGGGGCCCAGAATACCTTAACCTCCTGAGAGTTGAATTCCTTCTCAGAGATAGCATCCAGGATTGTTATATCAACTAAAGGAGAGACAACATCAATGCTTAAACCATTTTCCTGAAATAAAATATCATTGAATTGCTCCAGCCTGTAACAAACAGGGACAAGAAGTTAACTAGAAAATTTCCGTGGGGTATGTAAACAATTTAAAATTGAAAAGGATGACAACTCAATACTCATGATATAACTGCAAATCACTGAAATGAAGAAAGGATCCTATGTAAACAGAAGCATAATTTCACAAATTCAAGGATTTGCTTACGAAATTTTGTACAGACACATGTGTGTCTTGTGCTGAGAGGTTTCTTCTGGATTAAGAAATGCAACCCCTCCAGGACCCCATGTATGAGTAGCTTCACGGCCGAAAAATATATGGCAAGGAAAAGTTTTCCATACCGTTGCCTTTGGCAAAGCTTTGTCCATTGAACCAGAACAGTTTCTTTTCATGCCTTCCACCTGAACATAACCCCACAACTTCATAAAAAAGAAAGCAGATAACTCCCCCCTCCTACCACCCCAAAAATTCGACACCACAACCAAGGAATGAAACTAAGGTTTCAAACTCTTCTTTGAGTAAGCAAAGTAGCAAAAAATCATGGATAGCAATTAAAGAAAACATGAAATTCCAGGTCTGCAATATCATTCACTTAACAGCAGTTTGACAGCTTTCATGAAAATGTAGCAAAGCTAACATATATAAACTTACTGCGACATAGTAATAGCATTACCTGTCCACCTGCTACATAGCACAGAAATCTTGAATTCCACATATTTGATCCATACGAGGCATACCAAATATAAATATTTGATAATTTTGTTCGCCAAGAATTCAAATCACCAATCTGATTATCTGCATTAATAATAGACCTTGTCAAATGATCAAGAATAAACAAGTGAAAAAGGTATATATGATTAATTTTCAAGAAAAGGACATATGTAACCTTAACCTTTTAAAAATTGTACATAAAATGGCTGTGTTGAACATGACAGAACAAGACATTACGACATAGACACTAAAAACTAGTGTTTAACTATTGTGTTTGGCAACTATGGACATGACACTAAAACTAAATCTAATGTTAAACTTGAATGTAATATAAAATGACATTTTTAATGAGGCATGTAAACGTTCCGGCCACACTGATCGTTAAATCTAATAAAAGTTCACATTTATCTTATTTCTTAAGATTTATTTCCTTTCCATACAAAATTAAGTATGTTGCTCATATCCAAAATGTAGAAAGGAGCCGAACACAAATTACGAGCATTTTCACAAAAATGGAAGCGGATGTATCAAACTCCGCTAAAAGAGGCACTAAAATAACCCGAAGGGCAACATACAAGTGGATATTTCAAACTCATCGGCACCACACCGGACTGATCACCTGGAAGATGAATTGCAATCACAAAAAAGGAAAAGTTTTGCAAAAGATGGTAAAAACACATCAAAAAGCAAACTTAAACCCAAAATATTCACAACACCCCAACGAAAACGGAGACTCAAACAAAAATGTTCAAAAAGGTAAACATGAAAAGAGTTTCAAAACAATATGTACAAAGTCAAACAGGGCATTCCCCGCCCTCTTCTGGAACCATCACTTTCGACTCCACTCCCTCCAATTAGACCCCCTCCACTTGCACTTCCGAAGATGGCAGCTCCACGAGTTACTCTGACTGCACCAAAAGCTTGGAAGTCCCACCAATTTCCTTCGAAGGGACGTAAATCCTCTTACCTTTAGGATCCCAGCGAGTATCCAAAGTAATGGCCGAGAAATCCACAACTGGACTGAGATGGCAAACCTGATCCATCACGATCTCAAAAACCTCTTGGACAATCTCCTCAATCTCAACAGCCAAAACCTTCCATGATTTGCGCCAATTGACAGCAACGGCCTCCACCGTGTTCAGAGCCAACTGCTTTTCCTCCAAGGAACGCGTAAGAGCCTCAACCTTCTTCTGCTCTTGTTCTAAGGAAGCCCGGCAAGACTGCAGTTCAGCATCCCGGACCTTGCTATCCTCCTTGGCCTTAGACAACCGCGCCAGCACCACGGACAGTTGATCAGTAAGGACAACAATTTGTTCCTTCCTAGCAGCAAACTCTTTCTCCGTCTTTAACTTAGCAAAGATGGCATTTTCTAAACCAACCTGAAACATCAGAAAGCATTGGAAATAATCCCACAAACAAAGAAAGCGACGAAGGAAGGAAAACAAGAAACATCACAATACCTGGAGGCATGCAGTAAGCTGGCAAGTATACTGGTGAGCAATACCCAGTATTTTCTCCAGAGGCATAGGCCTTAGAGCTTTCCAAACTGAACTCCGCATCAGCCCGGAATCCAGAGCAGCCTGGAAGTTGAAGTCGGCAGGAAAAGCTTGGTCCATAGGATGAACCTCGTGCTCCCAAGCAGCATCCTCTCCTAAAACAGTAGGATTAGGAAAAGACTCATGGGGCTTACGCTTTCGCTTCTTCTGCGAATAATCAGAAGGATCTTTTTTAGCACCCTCCTCCCCATCCAGGCAGATAGGTTCCTGGGAAGATGTGGCTGAAAGAACTTTTGGGGGCTGAGATCCACCGGAAGAACTGGCGCCTATGGCCAACGAGACGGAAGGCTGAACCGAACCAGCCCTCATGGACGGAGCAGGAAGATTAGACCTCGAGCTCATCCCAATAACCTCAACCATCTTCACCCTAAGGTGGTCCGGTTGAGATTGTTTCTCCATGTCCTGGAGTAAACTATCTGCAAAGACAAGCGATATACAGAAAACATGACAAGAAATCGAAACAAAACACCAAAAGGAAAAACCTAGACAAAACAAAATACCAAGGAACGTCCCGACTTCAGCATCACTATGATCAATAATCCAGCGACATCTGAATTTCGATTTTTTCCCCAATCCAACCGAAAGAGCCTGAAGGAATCGAGATGCAAGCGTCTCGAGAGGATCTATATTTATCCGGCAAGGCCTCACATCCGGATTCTAGTAAACCCAAGAGAAGGGCTCCCTCTCATCGTCAAGCCAAAAAGGCCGTCTACCTGGAATAGGAATGACTTTGACATGATGTCATTTGAACTCCTGAATAGACTTCTCAAAGGCATCAAAGAGTTTCCGCCCTTGATAAGCATAGAAGGACATGAACCCCTTATTGGTAGCAAGAACGTGCAAATCATAAAAATAAGGGAAAACGCGCCAGGAAGGGCGGAACCCAAAATGAAGACAAACGTGTTCAAACGTAGAGGTGAGCACGGATTGGGTTGGTTCGGATTTGGAGGAAAATAGGAACCGAACCGATTAAGTTTTAATTGGTTTGGACTTGAAATTTTTAACAAGTAAATCCGAACCAAACCGAATCGATTAAAATCCGGGTAGAATTGGTTTGGGTAATTAGATACCCGATTGAGAATAAAATTTTGAAAAAAAATATATAAAAATATAAGAAAAGTATTTATGTTAATAATAAAAAATTAATAAAAGATAATATATTATCAAATTTATACTTTAGTAAATATAATTTTTTTTTGATAATTATAAATATAATATTTGAGTTAGGAAGAATAAAATTGTATATATATTATTATATTTTATTTTTTTTAAAATTAATATAAACTTAATTGGGTAATCGGGTTAGTTTGGGTTTGACCTCATTATACCCGATTACCCATTGGATATAGATTATAGAACCGATATAATCAAATTGGTTTGGTTTTGATCAGGTAATTAGACTACCCATACACATGCTTACCCCTATTTAAAGGGACGAAGGAACCTCCAACCGTTGAGGTGAACTGGCTAGCCGCCACACGGCACCGTGTCATCACCTACCTCTGAAACTCGATAAAGGAAAAACGAACCCCAGACGAGTAAACAACTCTTGAAACACGCACAAGAAGTGGGCCCCATTCTCCTCGCCTGCAAAGGCAACCGATCGGAAGGACCAGCCGCCTCGAGAATATATTCCTCCTCAGAGACTCTAACCTCCGTCCAGCTCATATCTCGACGAAGGCCGGGGAACATGTCGACAATTATCACAAAACGTTGAGAGAAAATATTCTCGTTAACCCAACCATACAATTTCCTCTCGGCTTTTGAAGCACACGAGGGTCGTGAACATTTTGACAAGATTTCTTCTTCGTCATTTCTCAAATAAATAAGCATTCAAGGAAAAGCAGGGCTAATCAAAAAAAAGAAGATTTTCAAAAGAAGAGAAACGGCGACAAAGAAAACACACGAAGAAAAAACCAGAAAGGAAGAAAGAAAAAGACCTAGAAAAACATAAACGAACAGCATAAAAAACAGAAGTAAATGCAGAAACTGAGAAGAGGATAAGGACAAAAGGAAATACATGTTTCAAAGAAGCAACGCAAGATAAAGGTCCGAAGAGCAACCCTTCTAGAAACTCAGAGGGCAAGTAACTGATGGGACGGTTACAAAAATTTCGAAAATCACGCATTCTCAAAAACCAATAAAAATTCATCATTGTCCTTTGACACGTTAGCAAAAGAGGAAGAAGGAAGCACTTTTCTTTAACCACCCTCAAAGCGACACGCGGCGGTCGAAAAAAGACCAAGGTAAACATAACTACCGGGAAACATGCACATTATTTACTCGGAAGACAGATTCAAAAGAACTTGGGCTCCCAAGTGGGGGCAATGTTACGGACCGGCCTCCAAGGCCCAATCTGCCCGGAATAAGGCCAATAAATAAAGGGCCCACAAAGGTAAAACCAAACCAAATCACTAAAAGATATGACACAATCCCGGCAGATCCACAAGGATCTCGACCACCTGAAGCTATATAGCAGAGACAACACCCCTCAAGGTACACATTCACTCATCCTACACCCCCCCATATATGACCTAGAATCCCAACAATCTTAATTCTGGACTTCTATGGCTATTCTTACACACATCAACCTCCTTCTCGGTCATAGCTCTCAGTAACGCCGGAAAGCTTGATTTCCCGAAAGTACATCTTCTTACTTTGATCGTTGAGGTTCAGCACCACATCTAAAGTTCTTTGGACAATTGTTAAGTGACTTGATCTTAACAGCAATAAACACTTCAAAGCATTTATCGATGACACATCAGCAACAAGAAAAAACTCAACCTTTTCTAAAACAACACACGAAAAACATCACATGCGTATTCACAACCACGTAACCACCCGTAGGAAATGGACGAAGCAAATTCATCAAACTACTCAGAAGCAAGGACAACAGGGTATATAAACAAGCTCAAGAGGCCAAGATCCACCTCGACTTCGGCCTATAAACAGGGTCCAATACATCAAAAGGAGATCATATCTTATTCTAACTATTCAACACTATAAATACAAGGGGCCATGAGGTAACTCATTCTAACCCTAATTATAGTATCTTTTGAAACTCCATACTGACTTGAGCGTTGAAGTGCCTTGCAAATACAACCCTCAATCGCCCTCCAAGGAGCACCGCCCTGAGGACAAAGGGACAACACCCCCATTCAACTTTTATTTGCTTATCGAGTAATCCCACTCCTTAACACTACTAAACCCACTAAGCATCATTATTAATCATATTGCCCAAAAGTTGCCTTCTAAAAGTTTCTAATTACTGACATGATTCCCGAAAGGTATACATCACTCATTGATTCTTCTAGGTAACAGATTTATTTGATTTAAAATTTTGCCATGAACAATGTTAAAACTTCAGGATGTTTCTCAACTTTTATATCAATCTTCGGTGTAGAAAAACAGCAGTTACCTGCATCAACTTTCAGGTCAGAGAGTGGTTTTATGACATCCTGTAGAAGCTCTACAAGGTCTGAATTCTGTCGACCCTTGTCATCCTCTGTCTCGGAGTCAGAGCTTGAGATAAGAGTATGCTGCAAATGCAGTGTTGCAGAGAATAGTATTGTAAAATACTCTACTGGAAACTTTTCATAACAAAAATTGTATGTATTTGACATACATATGAAAAAATAAGAGACAGTGAATCGTCTAATAAAAAACAAAGATTCCTTAAAAGATGAGTTGCTTCTTGCACATAAACTTAATACAATACCAAAAAAGTGGAATCTACGACTTTCCTAAGTAAAGGTCATGGTTCTTTTCAAAATGCAAGGGCAAGCAGCAAAAGGATATAAGATAGCATGGCAATTCTGCTCATAGTGAATATAAGGTAATCTCAACCAGGATTTTAAGTTATTATCTCATTAAATTACAAATTACAAAAGAGGTAAAAAAAAAAAAAATAGAGCATACCACCATTTGATAAAATATTATTCAATTAGTATTATGCAAGAATCCGCACAACTCTCGAGTTATATAGAACAAATAATGTAAAGGAAATCATATGATATCAAATTAACAGTAAAAAACAAACAATAGTAATCGAGAGAACATTACTGGGGGAGGAGAAATCTGAGAAATTAATTTTTGTGGCAATTCATTAGCAAGTGGAGGCCAAAAGCAACTTAATTCCTGGCGAACCTGCAAGGTAAATACACATATTTAGTACTAAATGGATGTCGAATACCTTGGGTAACAAAAGCCCATAGGAAACTTATAGGAAAGAAAAGGAGCAACATTTCCCATTTCCCATTGCTCACCCATAACTAAAAATAATAAAAAAAAAAAAATGAAACAGTAAAATCCTTTTGCCCCTTGAAGGATCAAAGCAGCATCTATTAGGGTCATGAGTTATTACTGCTTGAATCACACGCCAGGTAGACTCAAATGGATAGGCCTCAGATGATCCAACAATAGGCTCGTCTTCAAGCAAAACCTCCACGCAAGCATGCATAGACTTTGCAATGGAGTCAAGGTTATATCCTCCTTCTAAAATCAGTGCAATCCTACCTTCAGCGAAATTCATCAACTGAATAGAAGAGAAAACAATATGTAACAGCACTATATATTAGGTTATATAAAGTTGATACTCAAACAAGCACTATATATTATAGAAAGATAACTGCCCATCTTGAAGCAACACGAAAATAGAGATACTAAAGTACAATATACACAATTAGTTTTGAAAGCTACATTTATAATTGAACAGTTTTATCAGGAAATTAGCATTACAAGAAACAAATGCAAGACAAAATCATGAAAAGTCAATTTTAAATTAACCTTTTTCAACATGACAGAATAACCAAATGGTGAGACACGACATCCCCCAAGAGGATCACCAATGGCTGTTACATTAAAAAAGATCAAAGTTATAATGTTTCAACAATAATAAATTAGTAAATCAACTGATTAGCACAAAATGAGAAGTAACAGTCATACTCCTTCTGGATACAAAGAAGTAAACAATAATTAAACCAACAGCACTGGCTAGAAATCCTTAAAAAGAGCATATACAACCAGCAACCACCCCTATAAAACATCAAATTTAAAATATGCTACGATAGACCTGCATCAAAGCCAGCAGAAACAATAATTATGTCTGGATTAAACTCTTTGGCAACAGGCAGCAGAATGTGGTCCCACACTGCAAAGTAATCTGCATCACCACATCTTCCATTCTCCCACGGTACATTTATATTATATCCAGCACCTGCTCCTTCTCCAACCATGGTATAAAAGCCATCATCATTTGAAGGATAAAAACTCCCAAATTCATGCCTGCATGATGATCCAACAAGGAATTCAAAATAATCTGTAGGACCAAATGCAAAACTATTAAACATTGACACACTATTTGGGGATCATGTCCAAATGTTCAAGTCAAATCTTACACTGCATATTATGTACATGATTTTCTTTTTCTCTCCCCAGTTTTATTCTAATTAAATTCTTTTCAAATCTGTAATCAATTTATAATAATAATAATAATAACAATAATAATAATAATAATAATAAAGGGGCAAGGATGAACCTCATATTTATATAATTAAATAAAAAGTTAAACAATTAAAATTAAGAAAAAAATACCAAAACTACACACGAAAGATTTGGATGTTGACAAAATTATCCTTGAAAGAGAAACAAATTTTCTACCCATGAAAGATGGGTTTCGTATGACAAAACTACCCAAACGGCATTAACGATGCATTGATTTTGGATAGTTTTGGGTGGCGTTTTGGGTAGTTTTATCATACAAAACCCATCTTTCACGGGTAGAAAACTCGTTTCTTACTTTCATGGGTAGTTTTGTCGGCGTTCGAATCTTTTGTGGGTAGTTTTGGTATTTTTTCCTAAAATTAAAATGATTTTTTCTTTAAAATATGTGTATAAATTATATATACGCCATGTTAGTGTTCTAAAATTTTAAAATTTAGCATGCTTCTCAAGTTCATCCTATGTCCTATTCCATATCAATGCCAATGTATGTTTTCCTAAATCACCAGTGTATAAAAGGGAAACAATCTAGCAGTCATGTGGCATGTCCAGGGCCTCAAACAAATAGAAATAAAATTTTGCATATTTTTAAGGGGAAAAAAAACAATTACAAGGAGACTAATCAGTTCAAGTGGACAGAAATACATGAACATAATAATCATACCTGTGAACAGAGAAGAATAAAACCCGTGAATCATTCCAGAACATTTTTTGTGTACCATTTCCATGATGGATGTCCCAATCAACAATTAAAATTTTTTTAATACCTAATTCTGGCTGTCAAACAAAGCAACACAACAACAGTAAGGTGGCCTGTGGCAATAACGCAACTGAAAGATTAATAGCCTAAAACTCATAGAAAATACAAAATTCAAAGTAGAAATCATGTTACACACACGCTGCTCTAATAGATACGTTGCGGCAATTGCCACATTGTTGAATAGACAAAATCCCATGGGTTCATCGTGTTCTGCATGATGTCCTGGAGGCCTAACAATTGCAACAGCAGAATTGAATTCCCTGCTTGCCACTCTTTCAACAACCTATTAATCATAGCATCTTCAGTTATGCTAAAAAAATTTATATGAATAACATAAGACCTTACTTCAAACAAATTAAATGTGACGTGGTCACTGATATATTGGAAAAATTCTGACGGATACATGATAAAGTTCTTTAATTTAAATAATATTTCTTTTTATGATAAAAATCATGTCATTGATCCATATAGCCAACCAAACCTATAGCATTAAGATGAAATTAAATACACTACTAGCAGGAAAGTATAATTTCTAGATCAGAAGGTGAACTCTGCACAGAACAAAGCTAGACTTCACAAAGGCTGTACTAATACATCCACACTTATCTCGTCAATACACGTAAAAATCACAGATATTTGTATTAGTTAAGTAACCCATATAACATCACCTCTATAGCAGAACCAGCAGCAAGATAAGCAGCTTCTGATGAACCTCCATTGAAGTATATCGAATTTAATTTTGAGGCAATCTTAAGCCTCCGTGAATCTGACTCTGAGCTTATTTTCTTGATCATATTGACATGTTTTTTCGAATGTACTGACAATATATTTTTGTCTTCAGCTTCTTTGCCATCCAAAATTACACATCTGGAACATGATGTTACACCATATTTATGCAAAGCACAAAAGAGAGAAGAAAGATTTTGTCACTTTATACAAAGGCGCCCTAGTAGTAGAAATTCAGAACTAAAAATTGAACAACACAACTTTGACAGAAGCAGGAGCGGAGGGTAGTACATTGGAAGGGGGGCAATGCCCCCAAATAAAAAAAATTACCTACAGAGTTCCTAATTTTGTAATTTAGCCCCCCCTAAATTTTATTTTCCCCCTCTATTATATTATATTTACATGCTGGCCCCCCCTAACATACACCTCTAGCTCCGCCCCTGGACAGAAGAGAGGAACAATTTATTCTAAATCATCACAATAGAGTCTAATTATCGCCAAAACATCAGGTAAACACTAAACAGAGAGAGACCTACTTTGAACACTACTTGAACGCATGCCTCCATCTCAAAATTTGAAAGTTACTTACCCATATTAGGCCCTTTGCCATTCTTAAATCCTTCATTTATTTATTTATTTATTTTTGCTCCCATATAATGAATCAATACAACAACAACAAAAAACCTTACCCGACAAGGTAGGGTCGACTACATGAATCAATGAATAAATTTAAAAAGAAATTAAAACACATCTAGTATTATTTTCCCAAGCTCCATAAGATTTGCAGCTTAAATACTAAATACACCACATAAAGCTTCTCCAAACCATAATTATAACTTTGTAGTGGCATTATTGTGTAGAAACAATTATTAAAATCTTCAATTTTTCTTTTACTTGCAGCCGTCAATCATCCTTTACCTCATTGCCTAAATTACTCTTCATGTCGCCAACAGAAAAGGAAAGAACAAAATTCATAACGTAAAAATCAAGATTCGAAGACAATTTTAAACATCACAGTCACAATACATGGTTAATTTCATCAACAAAACGAGTCCGAAAGCTTTACAGAAGAAACGCCAGCTCAGTGAACACTAAAGCAATCAAAATAATAAACATTTCTAGCTCGCGTAACGCACAACAGTAATAAGAAAGGGTGAAATTGAAAACCCTAACCGTTGGGTAATGCCGGAGGATTGAAGCTTGTTCCAAATGGACCTAATACGGTTAGGGGTTTCGGGATGGTAATCTTCGTGAAGGTTCTCGTGCTTACACATCCTCTCGTCGTAGAGTAGAGCCACGCGGCGTTGACCGGTGAGTTTGGTTCCGTTGTGTTTCTCTGACTCCATGGTTGCGAAAGAAGCAGCTACTTGGAAGTTCAAAGTGATCGCGCGCTTTACTTGGGATTTCTCTCTCACTTCCTCTGAGTAAGAGTGTCTCTCTCTGTCTAAAGGGGAGTCCAAAAGTTGAACTCCACCAACGAGTATTTTGAAATTGGAGAAAGAAAAAAAAAAATCTTTTTTTGAGCTAGGTGAGGCTCGAGTTTATGACAAGTGAAATTCGAATCATTTGTTTCCAATTTATTTAGCTGGTGCTTCAAAGACACATGTTTACTCTGCCAAAAAATAAAAATAAAAACACATGTTGGTGTTATAAATTATTTTCTTTTATTAAAAATACAAAATGTTTAAATTTTTAAGGTATTTATTTTTTTATTAAATGAAAATATTTAAAAAATTAAATTCTATAAAAATAACCATAATTCTAGGTAGAGTGGTAGACAATTATAAATATTTTTCTAAATTATAGAATCAAAATATTTATTTTAATAACAAATAGAAGATTATGAAGATGCTTTGATAAGATTTTCTGATAGCATTTTTTTATTATATGGTTAAGGTTCTAATTTTAGAATCTTTAAATTTATAATGCTACAGAATCAACGTTAGGGGCGGATAAGTGTAATTAGAGAAAGAGAAATAGTTGGTGGTAAAACGAAAAAGATAAAAGAAAAAAAAATGATATTGGTTTCCTATTGTCTTCCTAATAATGGCTACCAAAGACTTTCTTTGTTTGAATAATTTTTTTAGGGTATTCTAGACTCGGCAGACCCAAACTAATCCCTTACATCTTATCGAGTTCCTTATTTGAGGAGTTTGATTCTCTCCTGCATATATGTCGCCCCCAAAATTCGAACCTCAAATTAAATATTATTTTTTTCTTTTTCCTTCACAAAATTAAAAAAAAACAGAAAACAATGAAAATGAAAACATAAATCAAACACACCCTAAGCAACCCAAGCTACTTACCACTTCTACATAAATGTCTATTTTGTCTTGCTAACAATTAGGGATGGCAAAAATCCCCACACCCGCGGATACTCGCCTTAATTACCTGCGACGGAGAGGCTATTGAGGACCCGCGCAATTTCCACGGGGACAGGGATTGGGATAGAGGTACCCACACTATGGTACCCGCAAAATCCCCGCGTAATTACATATTTGTCCCTACATATATGGATAAAAGCTAAATTTTATTCATATATTATAAACATATTTTTATTTTATTTTATATATTTGAGATTTTATGTGTATATGAGTATTAAATTTGTATTTTAATAGGTTAAATTTTATTTTATTATACTAAAGTTTAATATATTTGTGTTATTTTAAATTTTTTTTTGTTAAAAATTAATATCTATGGATATCCACCATATTCGCGAGGATTTATAAACAGGAACCCGCGGCGAGAATGAGGCGGGACTGGAGGCAATTTTATAAATGGAGATGGGGCAGGAATAATGGTATCCACCCGACTGATATCCATTGTCATCCCTAACATTGTTGGAGTATTGGGTCAACTTCTTTTTTTGGGGACAAGAACTTCTTTTGTTTTGAAACAGGGGGCGTAAGGCCCATAGGCAAAAAGAAAGGGCTACATCGAACTATTTTTTATAACCAATATGTCGTTGGACAGAAACCCAATTTGTCCGGTCCAAATAATCATTTTTTGGAAAAAAAAATATATGCCCCTAATCTTTTATAAACATATAAATGTAGTGAGGCTCTGAGCCTAGTGGTTAATGTGTAAGCCTTTTCAAGCCACATTCCATGATTCGAATCTCACGAGTGGAGTTGGAATGGGATAAAAGGGTTGTAGCGCATGTAAAAAAAAAGAAAAGAAAAAACATATAAAGAAAGAGAAAAGACAAAAAATGAGAATATGAAAATCGTTATTGTACGCCTTTTTTCTCTTCATATTGATGTCGATATCACCGTCATGAACGTATGATAAATTAGCCAAGTTTATATCTATCAAAACTACCAATTTTTTTCATTTATTTATTTAATATGTATTATCTATAAAAGCATGTTATTTTTTTAAAGATCGCTGTATTTTCTATTTATTTCGAAATGTATTATCATTCGCAAAGTTTTATATTCAAAAATTACAAATATTACACTCATGTTCCTTGGGCAAAGTTTGAGCAAATCAAGTTTAAATAAAAAATAAAAAAGAAGAAAAACAGAGAAGAGATATTACATTAACAGAATTAGGTGGTGAATACATTTATAGGAAGTGAAAAAGCTAAAAAGAGACCAATACACATTAGGTGCAAACAAAAGAGATTCGACAAATGTAATTTAAATTTACAAATATGAATACTATCCATCTTTTAGGAGTGAGGTACAATTGAAGTGTGGTAGCACCCGTGTGCAATTGAGCAGGAACATGTGGGATAATACATTAGGAAAATTAGAAGCATACAAACAAACAAAAAATGCTGTGAATGATGCAAATAACACATCCAACTCAACAAGCACCATAGATACCGTACGTACAATCACAGATATCGTTGTACACAATTAGTAAATTAAAGACAGAAAAATATTTATTAGGAACAAAACAAAATTAATTAAGTAAATCAAGAAAGCTAGTGTTAATTTGGGAAGAGAAATGGTAAACAATTGATACTTTTAGTTAAAACAAATTATTATATTAACTAAGATAGATATAATAAATATTGATTATGTAATATTTATTCTTTTTAAGCCGCTTTTTTTTTTAAAAAAATAGCGTGATATCCTATTGTGCTTAGACAGACCTTAACAACGAATTCATGACAACTATATTTCCAAGGCAGATTTTCCCTATCTTAGTTCAGACCAAATTATTTTTCCTTTTTTTTTCTTTAAAAAAAATTACTATATTATATATTATGCTTGATAAATTGGATTAGCATTATTTAAGTGCCACAAGTTACACAACTAATGAACAATGATTCCACTCATTAGCTAAGCAGACACAATAAATAAATAAATTTGTTTCGATTATTAACAAATTCCAAAGAACGAATATCCCGAATTTAGTTATACCAACACTTATTATACAACTTTTAACGTGGTACCCTAGTACAGATAGTAAGTGATTTGAGTTACTTAAACGTCTAGTTTCGAGTTTCAGCTTTAGAACGATATGTATGCAGAATGAGATGTGGCAACGTCAAATTTCCTGATATACTAAAAAAAGACCTAAAAAACTAAAATAACCTAAAGAACTAGATGTAATAGATTAGTTTGTACATAAAATACCTTTCACAAAAAAAAAAAAAAAGTTATACCAACATCTAAAATTGATTAATGAAATTGATATCAATCTTATCAGTTATCATTCTTGGGCATCATCATTCCCTTAGCCCTTTAGGTGGATTATCTTGATCCGTGACTCCCTTGTCTTTTATTATCATTGATTTCTGAAGCACAAATCCTTCATGCAAAGGTTGATTATCATGATTATTGGTCTGAACTTGTAATAACAATAGACAACCCACCATAATGGCATGATGTATAGAAGCAAATAGGAGATGTCATCACCATAACACCAAGACACAAATATTAGCAAGCACATGATGGTTTCAGTGTACTAAAAAGAGTTAACTAAATCATTAACAATCATTAAATATACTTGTATGTTTTAATCTTAATTAGCTTCTAAGGTTAAATTGATTTATGTTTTTCTTGACCAGTACCTTGAAAGTGACACATGCTCTCCAAGTCAATATCATATATTTTCATGCTGACTAAGAGTCTAGCAATAAGTGGAGCCCCAAATCATATCAAATTAATTAATTAATTAACTAGTAATAACCCCTTTAGGTCTAGAACAGATTAGTCCCATACCAGCCATATCTCCCATCTTCCTTTCTTTTTAACAAAGAGGTGACAAAAATATAAAAGAAAATAAAAAAAGCTAAACATTTCAAGTTCAACACCTAGAAAAATAAAATACAAAAAATACAACACACACATGCATACTCTATGCACAGTGACATACAGCATAATAACATTAACACCCAAGGCCACCAGAGTCATGGCCATGGCCATTTGTATCTGTCTCTCTATCAACCCCACCAAACCATAATGAATAGAGCTATTGAGAATGCAGAGAGCAGATAACTGTTTACAAGTTTAACCCCGCCATGACTCTCGTCATTCATGCCGGATCCGGAAGGCCCCATGCCGCCACCACTGCCCATCCCTCCGAGTACAGGGTTTGTACTGTATGGAGTGCTGCCGGTGCCGGTGCCAGTGCTGGTGGTGCCACCTGATGGGTTGGTTCCAGTGGAAGTGCCCATTGATGGGTTGTTTGTTATAGGTGTTGTACTAGTCCCTGCAGCACTGAATAAGAAATGGGACCAAGAGTCGTTATCATAGATTCATAATCACATGTATATGTATTAACTCCTAGCCAAACAAACCCTTATGCCTCTAATTAAAGGGTGGGTTTATAAAGCTTTTAATTTTCAAAAGTAGCTTATGAAAGTTTTCTTTTAAAAGATAGTTTTTTAAAAGTCATAGCACGTGTGTTTGGTAAAATCAAATAAAATTGATTTTTAATAAGCACAAGCAACAACAATTGTGTTTGGTAAAATGACTTTAAAAATTTAAAATGACCATAATAGATATAAATGTAATAATAAATATTTATTATTAAATATGATTATATTAGACTTTTTAATTTTGATAAGCATAAACCATCTTTGAAAAGCTCGGTGCTTTCAAAAACACCCCTATTTTTTAAAAGCTAAATCTTTTTGGTTTACCAAACACAAAATGAGGTGCTTATGACCACAAACACCTCACCCTAAAGCTACAGAAAGAAAGGAGCAATATCTAACCTTAGGAATTGCAATTATACACAAACGATGCACAATCTTTTAAAAAAAATAATGATGAATGAAGTTAAATCCGGATAATGGTGAGTCTCAACTGTCATTGAGCCAACGCCACCAATTATGGAGTGCACTTAAACGTTTGATCCAATAATTCCAACTATAAAACGTTGAATAACTACCATTTTCAGCATTAAATTGCTTTTAAGATCATAATGCTGATATAATAATTAACAGCTCTAGCATCAATGAAGCAGCTTATAAGCGTTAATCAACCTTTTATTTTTCACCCTCCTAATGCATTACCAACGCATCTAAACACTCAAGTGAATAAATTAATAAAGTAAAAAATAAGTTGAATCACCTGTGACTTTCTCAATTCCTCAGTTTTTTTCACTTTAAAAATAACTTAACCTTATATTTTTTATTCAAAACTTCTGTTTATAGTATTCTTATAAAACGTCTCGGGGCATTTATTAACAAACCCCTATTAAAATAGGCTCCAAAAAGTAAAAATACTCAAAAAGACATGTTTTTTGTTTTTGGTAGAACTTATCTGAATCAGAATGCCTTGGACAATGGACATTAACCGAAAGACAAAACACAAATTTCAAGGGTAATTAAAAATAAAGGGCCAGCCCAAGCCCAGGCCCAGGTTACTACAGGCTTCTAGTATGCGTAAAACGGTGAAAAGCAATAAAAGACTGGTCATACACTATTATCAAGAAAATCTCAACTCTTCAAACTACAAAAGTTTGTTGCTCATATCTCAAGGCAAGTGCTTGTTGTGTCCATCTGGCTTTTGTTTATTTACCCCATACCACCAGATATCAAAATTCAAAAAAAAAAAAATATATATATATATAACAATTAGGAAAAAAAAATTAATTAGATTATGAGCATTGAGCAATGGTCTAGTGGGTACACACTACATAGTACACTCCCACAGTTGGGTCCCACAATTTTTGACATAATTAAGTGCAACTATGGCCCACTCCCCACAAAGGCAAAGCAAGAGAGCATGGGATAGGAATTGAGTGAGGACAAATTTGTCTTTTAATAAAGAGAGCTGGAATGTTGGATCCTTTTTCTTTCTTTTATTTGAAAGAGATTCAATCTTTGCTTAGGCAGTGGGTCCCATTAATTCAGCATTTTTACAACAAGTTAAATAGTTCACCGCCTCTATTCTGCAACGGCCATTACCACCACCAATAAATGGCCAATGAGTTAGGAACACTAGGTTCAAATTAGTGTTTTTTTTATTTTAAATTGTAAAACCTTTTTCTTTGTTCACCTACACAAAGGGACTAATATAGAATTAATTTTTTTTGAAGACTATTATATTTTTATTAAATAACGATATAAATTAGTTTATATAAATTTTAAAAAATAATTAAAAGTAAAAAATTATTTGATGATTAAAATTTATTAAAAACTTAAATTTCTTACTAAAAATTTCTTAAAGATAAATTTGAAATATTAAACTTCTTTTTGTCATTTCGTGACCTCATGTAAAGTAAGGTCATTATCCCGAATCGATGTCCCTTTTTTCTATTTTCATTTTCGTAAGCCATTAGAGGTTGGGTAACTATCTCCAAATTATTTAAATATCGTGACCCTGTCTTTTTGTACTTTAATGAAATATATGCACAAGATCTTACCCCTGAATATGATATGAAATCCCTCCAATAATATTTTTTTATTTTTAAATATGACACAACGGTCGGAATAATCTCATAATCACATCCCTCTAATAAAATTTCCCCCAATATATTCTCCAAAATAAAAAATTCATTAAAAGATACATGTTAATGTTACTAAGCTAAGTTGATCATTTATTTTTGACTACTTTACTAAGCTAATCATTAAGCTTTAAACATATGATCAATTTTAATAATACCACTATGATTACCCTACACTATACAAATATATAAATAAAAAATTGCATGCCCCAGCATAAAGTATGCAGACATTAGTTGAAATCGAGGATTATGTTCCGATTTGTATATATAGTACAGTACCCTCGTTATAACATGTTAAACAGTTTTCATTTTTCAATACTTACTATTTTTAATTAAAATTGTCCGTGTAACCCTAACTATTAATTTGAAAATTGAAATAATGTTATGGCACTATTATTTTACGTTAGAAATCTACCGTAGTACGAATATGCCAATTGCAAAAGTGATGCACTACAGCACTAGTCACTAATGCATGCCATGCCCCACACGCCCAAACCCTAATAAAAGTGAACCCTCTCTTTTGTGACCGAACAAACAAATAAATAAATAAAATAATTCAAAATTTAAAATAAAATAAATCTACCAAGTACTCTTCAGTTCCCATTACGAGAAACAAAAGTAAAAAAAAAAAAAAAAAAAGTCACCACTCACCACTCAGCACTAGTCCTATCGGCATGC